>JAASFN010000412.1:0-21125 GCA_023333795.1 Globisporangium rhizosaccharum | reverse complement strand
GGTCATTTTGTGGGTTATTGGTGTCAGAGCTGCTGCTGCTGCTGGCGGTTATCGCAGCACGAGTAGCTCGACGGCGACGGCAGCGCCATGGCGCCGAAGAACTGTCGCCACGTGAGCCAAGCGCTGCGGCTCGCCGACTTTGAAATTAGTTAGATTCAAGTCAAAGTTCACCAGAAAGTTCAGATATCTTGGCTCACTCAGTGCTGATGCTACCCGAACATGTGTAGAAGCTACAACACCCAGTATCGAAAGCGTCATCAATCCCTGGTCGCGATCAAGCGCCGCGAACTAAGCAAAAGTAACTCAGTTCGCGGCAGAGCGCCGTGAGTCACGCAACAGCAACTTAAGCACTTCTATGTCAGGGCGCGTAGCGAGTAGCACCTCACCAGGTCTATTCGCAATCTCACTCCTCAAATTGCCTTCGAGAGGCGACGGAGCATAGAGCTCGAGCAAAGCAGCGACGACTGCATGGCCTTTCTCTCCCATTGTCAACCACTGGACGCACACGTACTTTGGTTCAGCGGCTCGATGAACGATAGCATAGCGTTCTTTGCTCGGCTTTAGGTCAAAGTTAGTGTCACGACGGTCTCGTTGGATATCTACTTCTTCCTCTGGGCGTGTTCTGCCGTGAAGACGCCAAACCGTGTTTCCGTGCTCGTGAGACTGCATTGGCTCTCAAGCCGACGAGCTTCGACACGGCGCTAACATAGACACGACAATAACAGTTCGTGTGATCAAAGCATTTGCGCACACCTGGCGTCGAGAGTGTTGATGCCAGTCAATTCTGCAACCAGCGATAGTGTGGTATCTCGTTCATGCTAATTCATCATTGCGTCGTGATTATGTTGTTGTAAACAGCGTTCAGACAGGGTTTAAACAAGTACGATGTAATGTGTACGAACAGGACGAAGTATGGATATATATAAGCGTCATGTGGACACTTCTTGATCGTTGTATGTATGCCGTCGTTCAATCAGATAGTCGTATTTGCTTTATCGTCAATGTATGAGGTGCGGCGAATGTATTTTATCTAATCACAGGTCTTGGAATTTGTAGCCAGTCAATTACGACGATTTCATACGTATTTTGTCCGAATAGAAATGAAAATATGAGTACGCAGATACTGAAATCAATGTTAAGCGTGTTCACTCTCATAATTCCGACAACGATGAGCCTTGCGGATTTGCAGTCAAAGAACACCAAGAAGGCCAAAACCAGCGCAGTCAACGTCATCACGCGCTTCCTTCAAGATGTGTTTGTCGCACTAGACAGCTTCGACTTCGCCGTCCGCAGTGACGCGTCTGGTGCAGCGCTCAAGGCGCTCATGGACCGTTTTGGAGTGTACTTGGCGTACTAAAAGATGAAGAGCGGCGAAACGCTTTCGCGCCATACGGTAATGCAGTGCTACCGGCAAGCAAAGATGAGGCTTCTTGACTGCTATCCATGCCATGCTGCAGTGGTCGACAAGGCTCTGCTGAAGTATGGACGAGTGCTTGAAGGCTTTTGTGTCACGCACTCAAGGGGCCGTATGGTCAAGCAAGCAACCGCCTGTACGAAGCGCGACCTCGCGCTTTTGACTTCGTATTTGTATGAGAGCGCGGAGAAAGCCGGCGACTTCCAGGACACAGCTGTGATATTGTGGCTCGGAAGAGCGACAGGAGCGTGCCAGAAGCAGGCGGCAAAAACAATTACCGCGCACGACTACCCGGTAGTCAGTCCATGTCAGCAACGCGACACGATGCACAACATCAAGTGACGCCAAGTTTTGACTACCCGGAAGTTGCTAAGTGACTCGAGAGTGCGGGTCTTGTGTCCAAGACGCCATATCTTGGAAGTCCAAGACACAATGCCTAGGAAGTTCCCCAACACGCCATGTCTTGGACGTCCCCCCAACACGCCATGTCTTGGAAGTTCCCCAAGACGCCATGACTTGGAAGTCCAAGACGCCATGTCTTGGAACCGCGACTCCAGCACCAAGGTCCAGCGACAAAGACACCGCGCGTGCGCACGCACCAAGTGGTTGCCAGCACGCCGCACACGCACACATCACAAGACACAGCGCAGATTCGGTCGGCTCTCGATCGAATCTCCAAGGCGAAGTCCAAGTCGACACTGGGTGCAGGTATCCAGTTAGAGCCAGTTCGGACCAGATGAGTGGTCAATTGTTGTAGCGGTGTTATTGCAACTAGGTCGCACTTAGGATGATCATTAGGAGTTTGTATGCATGCACCGAAGTGGGTGGGCACGGTACTCTCCAAGTGTGGAGAAACCACCCACCTGCAATTAGTAGCGATTTTCCCCTCAACCCCGCAAGTCTTCCATCTCTTTCCAGGTGGGAAGGGAGCTCAGCCCGCGTACGGTACGTCAGTGAGGTGCATTGAGCGTGCCAGTGCCTGTGTGAGTGTGTGTGAAACGGATTAGCGTGAACACCTTCCATCCCGACCGACACTTGGTGCATACCAGCGAAGGTCCTCCATATTGACTGCCTGCTTGTGCTTGGAAGAAGCGGAGTCTCCATATCGAGTGAGTGTGAACGAGTGAGAGTGAGTAAGAAGAGAGAGAAGTTAGCGTGAGAGTGAATATACTTACTGTTTGCTTCACGTCTTGGCGATTTGTCAGCTGGCACAGCTATACCTCTCGTCCTAATCTGAAAGAACTCAGAGCAAAGGGATACACATTGTGAGGGACACTATCCAGAGAGCCTGTTGCCTGGCGATACATCGAGTGTGCGTGGTTGCGTCTGTGTGTCGGTTGCAGAGTGCCCAGGTACTGGCTCAACCCGGGTTGGCGCTACCCCTTCGCCCTCCCGGTTGTCGTTGTTGGTAACTACATCCACTTTATCACACAGCGCTTCTCGCGCTCCTATGGTACCTCTTCGGGAGAGCGTCCGATCTCTCGCTTGTGCAGAAGCAAAACGTGTCGCTATGCTCGGTTCGTTTGTTTCGAGACGTCTGAGAAGCAAGGGCTGTCGCTATACCTAGACAAAGTCATTGTATGGTATTGATTTCTTCAGACTGAGAACTGTATCGAAATCTGCGATACTTGTGTATGAAAGATGGCAAGTCCTTGAACATTTTCAAATGTTGCTGGCATTTGTCGTACTCGTGCTGGCCGCGGTGTTGCTTGTGGTGACACTGCTGCAGCTCGATGGCCCAGACATTTGGGGCGTACTGTCTGCTCAGCTTCACTACCTGAAGCAGCTGTGCAGATTAATGAGTGAGAGCCACGTATAACGATCCGTGATAAATATGACGAAATTGCACGATTTTGCTGACCTCCTGAGCTTGTCGTCTGAAGCTTTAAGAAGCTATAGCCGTTGCAATCCGAGACAAGTTCCAGGACGTCGAGATCAGCGTTATGCCAGCGTGTTGCTCAAGCTGAGGTCAACAATCATTTGAGCGCATGGCCGCATTCAAGTTGGATGTTCACTCCACATGGATCGTACAATGCCCTGTGTTCTCTTGGAACTTCGCAGGAGTCAATCAAGACGATCATACAACGGACTGTGCCACTTGTAATGTCTTGAAATGCTATTTTATTCAACTCAAAATGACAGCTAACTTAGTTATATGATTTTGCTGGTGCTAAATGTCTGATATTTTCTTGTACGTTTTTTCGAACACTGTTGTTACAAAAATATGAACAGCCACAAATATTAATCATGTCTGAAACCAAGGAGTACAAACCAGATATTTTCAGTACAAAAACCAGAACGAGCGGCATATATTTACAAATTCGTAAAAACTAACCGATCATATTTGCAAATGAAAAACAAACCCCCATCGTTAAAAATGTGTCCAAACCCTCTCAAAAGCGATGGGACCGATGACTTGTAGTTTGTATGGGCTAGTCCCATGATCTGACGAGGAGATTAACTCATATAAACTACAAATTATTAGTCCCATCGCTTTTGAATGTTTTTGCGTATTTTTGAGCCTGCGGAGTTTGTCACAAACAGCGTTTTGTGATAGTGAAATAATCCAGATTGAGGTTGTTCTTGGGTGGTCTTCAGTGGGAGCGCACACATCTGGCTACATTTGTATTTTTGAAGAGCTTGGAGGCTGGAATTTCAAATTTCGAAAAGGACTGTGCGTGCGCAGATGACTTTTTTAGTAGCTCGAGCAGCAGAAGATCGTCAGCGTCAAGCCTTGACTCAAGGCGTCGCACAGACGTGCCTCCTCTTCCTCCTCCACAGTGCTCCATTGCTTGCAACGTCACACACGGTCTCTCTCTCTCTCTTGTACGTGCATGTGTGTGTGTGTGAGTACGCGCCTTCCCTCCATCTCTCGTCTCTCGTGCTGCACCACAGGAGAGGCGCGCCGAGCTACCGCCTGCTCGTTCAATGGTCGCTAACGCTTTACCTCTCGGTATCTACAGACATACAAACGCTTTGTAGATCGCGCAGGTCGTCTCGCGTGCTCCTTCCGCCCTGTTAACGGCCAGCGCGCTCGTGTGTGAGGTGCCACAGCGCGTGCGTCGTGTCGACTGAGCTCCTGCTGCCACCGCCACAGACTCTCTCACACTCACACAAAGAGAGAGAGAGAGAGAGATCTGCGACCATGATCATCAAGATCATTCGCGCCGAGAACCTTCCAGCGTCGGATGTGAATGGCACGAGCGACCCGTTCGTGAAGCTCTTCTTCGACGGCAAAGAGGTCGCGTCGACGCCGAAAGTCAAGCGCGACCTGAACCCGCGCTGGGACGCGACGGTCTCGCTCCAGCTCGCACACACGACGCCACTGTACGTCGTGCTGGAAGTGTGGGACCGCGACGAACTCTCGGCCAACGACCTCCTCGGTGCCTTGCGGCTGCCGTTCCCCGACTGGCGCCCGCACGTCGACGAGTACGTCAAGCGGCAGCAGCTCGAGCGCCAGCGCACGAACGCGCAGCAAAAGGCGCAGCAGATCCGCGAACTCCACAAAGCGCAGAGCGACGACGTCGTTGCTGGGCTCGCATCGTGGCACCACGCGTCCGCCGCAGCGCTCGACCTGCAGCAGCGCCGCAGTCGCTCGCTCAACTCGAGCAGCATGCTCCAGCGCTCGGCGCAGGACGACAGCGCGCTGCTCCAGCGGCTCTCGGCGACGTCGCTCGCATCGACTGCTGCGAGCGAGACGAGCCGCAGCGGCGACGCAGCGATGCGGACGCTCAAACCTGTGCTCATGTGGTCGCGACTGATCAAAGGCGCGATCGCACAAGGGCGGATCCTGTGCTCGGTGCAGTACGAAGAGGCGGACTTGCGGTTCTTTGTGCACCAGCCGTATGGCACGAGCATCCAGGACGTCTTCTTGCCGCAGAACCCGCGGTTCAGAGCCGAGTACTGCCACTTGCCACGGAGCTGGCACCCAGACTTTGCTGTGCGGCAAGACGAGCTCTCGGCCTTGCACGCTGGGACGCCGAAGGACTGTCTCTTTCCGTGGCACGAGAAGCTCTTGCACATGATCGAAGAAGTGACTGTGACGTTCCACGTGAACGAGTCGAACCAAGGCGTCTTGGCCACGCTCGTGCTCACGAACTACCGCATCTGGTTCGTTCCGTACGCGCGCGTCCGAGGTCTCGTGCACGAAGACGTCCATACGATCCCAGTCGGCAAAGTCTTGAAAGCCACGATCTCGCAGCAGAAGCGGAGCAACAACAACAACGTGAACGTCCTCGTGCTCGAGAACATGGACGCCGGGCACTACCACGTCACGCTCTCGCCCATTTCGCGACTTAGAGACTCGGTCCGGGACTTTTCACGCGACGCCGAGGCGAAGCGCATCAAGCAGCTCCAGAACATTGTGAGCGAGATCGAGTGGCTCCGACTCGAGAACAGCTTCTGCGCGACGTCAGACTTGAACCACACGATCGCTGACGCGGACGAAGAGCGCGACGAAGACGACTTGCGGTACTACACGCCGCGTCCTGGCGGCGCAGCGCGGCCACCTGTACTCGCACGCGCGATGACGGAACAGTTTGGCGTTGTGAACAAGACGCTCAAGAGCCACATGCAGAGCACTGGCGGCGGTGGTGGTGGCACTGGCAATGGTGCATCGCTCAAGACGCGGCTTGGGAGTCCGCCGCCGGCAACGGCGCCGCACTTTCAGCACCAGCACAGTGCGTCGGCGGCGTTGATGACCACGATGACTCCAGCAGCGCCCGGGAAAGCGCCAGGAGGTGCGCTCCACTTTGCCACGAAGCGCCGCATTCAGTACACCGCAGAGGCCGAGTTCCACCGCCAAGGCGTGTTCAACCACCCGCGCTGGCGTCCGTGCGTCCTGAACAAAAAGTACGAGATCTGCACGACGTATCCGGGGTACTTGATGGTCCCATCGACGCTCTCGGACGAGACGATCACAGAAGCGTCGCGGTTCCGGAGCAAGAACCGGTTCCCGGCGCTCACGTGGATCCACCCGCGCACGGGCGCGCCACTCTGCCGCAGCAGTCAGCCAAACACAGGCATGCTCCGAAGCACGAACCCGCACGACCGCGCGTTGATCTGGGCGATCCGCGACGCGGCGATCCCGGCCGAGACGGCGTGGAAGTCGTCGAGCGCGCTCCCAAAGAAGAGCAGCATCCTCCACATTGTCGACGCGCGGCCAGAGATCAACGCAAAGAGCAATGCGCTCACGGGCAAAGGCCACGAGTCGGTCAAGCAGTACGACCGCGACGGCGTCGCCACGGCGTCGATCACGTTCATGGGCATTGACAACATCCACGTCGTGCGCAACTCGTTCGCGAGCCTCGCGCAGGCGCTCTACGGTGTCGAAGACGCCAACTTCTTTGGCGCGGTGCAAAAGAGCCGCTGGCTCGAGCACGTCTGCAACGTGCTCCAAGGCGCGTCGGAAGTCGCGACGCACCTCGAGCGCGGCGACGCGGTGCTCGTACACTGCAGCGACGGCTGGGACCGCACGGCGCAGCTCTCAGCGCTCGCGCAGCTCATGCTCGATCCGTACTTTCGGACGCTTGAGGGCTTTGCGATCTTGATTGAGAAGGACTGGTGCTCGTTCGGGCACATGTTTGAGAAGCGGTGTGGCCACCCGACGTCGGACCAGACGTCGCCGATCTTTCCGCAGTTCCTTGACGCCGTGTACCAGCTCACGCTCCAGTTCCCGACGCACTTTCAGTTCAACGAGCTCTTCCTCTCGACCGTCGCTGACGCCGTGTACTCGTCGTGGCACGGGACGTTCCAGAAGAACTCGGAGCGCGACCGCCGCGCGTTCCTCGCCACGGTCTCGACCGTTAGCGTCTGGGACGTCATCCGCGCGTCGACCGACCAGTACTTGAACCCGCTCTTCATTGGTGCCGAGGTCGCTAGTAGCCACGCGTCGCGCATGGAGCCGATGCTCCCAGTCTGCCGCGTGCGCTTGATGCAGCTCTGGGTGAGTCAGTACCAGAAGGCGATTAGCCACATGCGCTTGCAGCAGCGCGAGTTCGAGATGCTCTTGCTCATTCGGCAGCAAGAGACGGAGCTCTCGCGCTTGTACGCGATCCTGTCGGACGAGCAGCAGCTCGAGCTCCGCGCGTTCCAGCTCCGGTCGGACATTGCGAGCTTGGCGCGGAGCATGAACCTCGAGTACCCAGACGACGACACGAGTGCGAACGGCGATAGTGGCGCTGCTCCTGCCACGAACGTCGCGCGGTCAGTCTCTGGACCTGCAGCTGGCGGCGGCGGCGGTGGCGGCAAAGGCAAGCGCGCCGCCGCGGCGTCCGTGGACTTTCACGACCTCGTGACCATGGCGACTGCGGCTGCTGCGTCCGAGCGATCGAGCGCCTCGGCATCGGGACTCGACCACCACAGCGACGCGCTCGTCGACACAGTCGCGAGTCCTGCGACGCCGCAGAGCTCGAGCAGCAATGTCCCAAACGCGCGCCGGCGCAAGTCGATCACGAGTCGGTCGCGGAGCAACAGTCTGAAGCTCAAGAACAGCATCTTGAGCATGATGGGACAGATGACTGGCGGTCAAAGTGGCGACAGTGGCGCTGCAGCGACGAACGACGCGTCCATGGCGCTAGGACCAGCGACTGCGCCGTCCGGCGGGCGTCTGCACCTCCACTCGCCGAGCAAGCAGCCGTCGCACCAGCAGCAATACTATGGCATATCGCGGCAGCGCAGCAATGACACCATGCGGCGCGAAGTGCATCGCCTCGAAGAGCAACTGGCGAAGATGAACCACCAAGTGGCGTTGAAAGAAGACGGCGCGAAGCTCCTACTTCGCCACTTTCGCCACTACAACTACAACCTCCCGGACAGCGTCTCGGGCTTTGAGTACGATAGTCCATCGCCGACGCACAAGAAGACCAAAGGCCACCGCAGCGCCAGCAGTCGCTTGCGCAACAGCGGGGGCAAGCGCCCAGGTGCGTCTGAGCGCTTCCACTCGCCGAGCGCCAAGTCGCCGTCGTCGTCGTCGTCACAAGGGTCGTCGTCGTCAGCAGCGTCGGCGCAGTACAACGCCTCGAGCTCGAGCGAGCAGTCGTCGACGACCGGCATGCTCAGCAGCTTCACGCCAGGGAGCTCGCCGCTCCTGACGACGACGAAAGTGATCTCGAGCGCTGGGAGCTTTCGCAACTCGCAGCCCGTGTGGGAGCGCGACGGCGACGCGCCGTGCTGCAAGCGGTGCAAAAAGAAGTTCAAGACGTTCTATCGCCCGCGGCACCACTGCCGCTGCTGCGGCTACGTCTTTTGCGGTCGGTGCACGAGCAACCGCATGAACTTGCCCGAGTTTGGCTACTACGACGTCGTGCGCGTCTGCAACGTGTGCTACAACTCGGGCGAAGACGGGTAGCTAGACAGACACATACACGCGCATCGATGGATTGATCGAGTGACAGAGCTAGACGACCGAGGACAGAGATAGAGGGTCGTGTCGTGGCGCAGTTGTCGTTGTTGGTCGCTAGTAGGAGCTTGGTCACTAGGTCGTCGTGGGGACGAAGCTACTGCTGCTAATGATGCGAGGATCCTTTTGCCAGTAGAAGCTGTCGGTTCGCAGAGCTGTAGGCGTTGCGCGGTGTGAGCGCCACGACAAGGCTAGCAGACTGCAGAGGCGACTCGAGCGACACCACGTCGGTGTCGGCCATGTGCTGCGGAGATTGGTTGTGGTGCTGATGCCTTGGAGGCGACACGCGTGAACCGCCAAGTGTGTGGAACGCGCTTGAGCGAAGTGGCTTCCCAAGCGACTGCGACGACTTGCGAGGCGATGATGATGATGGAAGCACAGCACCACGTGGCGTTCGACTCGTGCCTTGGATCACAAACTCAATCTCGAACGCCGCTCGCTCAGCTCGCTTCTCGTGCATCGCAGCAGCTGGCGTCATGTGCTCCAGCAAGAGTGGGAACGCGCCGTGGAACTGACACATGCCAGCAGCACACTCGTTCGATCAGCAGAGAGAGAGAAGCACATCACAGGAGGACGCGTCAAGCACGTACGCGCTCTGGCGAGTACGCTCCTGGTCCAGTTGTCTCGATCATCGGTGTCTGGAAGCGCGGCGTCGCGGACTTAAGCGTGGATACGTTGTTCCCGCGCTTCTTCATCTGCATGCCGAGGTCATGCGCAGCGTGCGCGTCGTAGAAGCGCTGGATCGTTGTCTCAACAGTCGGGTTCACATCGCGGTCGGATCTGCAGTCATTGCGATGAGGTCACAAGCGTCAGTCACTGTGTATGAGAACCGTCATTCGCATGTGGCAGGGCGTCTCTCTCAGCACCTGTACAGTGAGAGCACTCGCTTCTGTGTCGTCACAGCCATACTGTTCCACTCCTCGCGAAACAATGCGCCTGGACCTGCGCGACTGCCTTCGCACTCTGACGCGTCCACACACACACAAGTACAAGTTCACATCAACACGTTCCACATGGGCTCAGCAGCGCCGTAGCATCCAGGCGACACGCACGCACTAACAGAGCTATCAGCCTACCGTCATCGTCTCGCGGACTGAACTCGGTTGCGCGGAACGGCGCGTACTGCTCCTGTGCGCGCAGACTCCCAAACTCGCTCTGGTTGCGCAGGCGCAGTGGAATCATCTGCGGCAACATGCGCGCAGCGCCAGTCGCAGGAGCGCCAGCAAGGTTGTCAACACACTCGCGCTTGCTTGGTCAGTGCGTGGATCAATGCCAAGACGCTCTATCACATGGCTAAACTTGGGAGCTCAGGTCCGTGGGTTCGTTGAAATGGCTACATTTTCGCTTTTGATTTCCAATTTGATTTCCAATTTGACTACCACGGTCCTACGTGTCGTCATAGTTGACATGGGATCGCAAAGCTCAGTGGCGATGGATCGGCTGGCGACGCAGTGATGCGACTGGCACTGTACTGTGCGTAGAACGCACGGCGCAGGTCGTCCGACGCGTTGGAGGACGAGCAGTGCCAGACGTCGGAGCGAAAGAAGACCGCCGTGCCAGCAGCGACCGTCAGTGGAGCGCTCGCACGCGCATCGAGCACCGCGACGTCATCCGACAACTCGAGCGCGTGCGACCGCGAGACAAAGCGCAGTGGTCCGTTCTCCAGGGTCACGTCGTCGAGTGCGCACCAGACCGAGACGTACGGTGGGATCGTCGCGCGATGGACGCACATTGCGAGCTGCTCGTCGTCGTCGCGGTGCCACCGGAACGCCACATCAGTGCACGGCGGCTTGACGACGTAGTGTTCATTGAAGAACAAGAGCTCTGTTGCGCTAGTGGTCTGCGCTGACAGGTCCTGTTGAGGCTTGTCCTGACTGCTACAGCTACTGGTGCTGTTGCTAGTGACTGGAGACTGCAGTAAGGCTCCAACATACGCTGGCAGTTTGGCAAATAGCAGCGTCTGCATTGTCTCGCGGGTCTCACTCGCAGTGGAGGAGCAAGATCCGCAGATCGTAGTGACTGCGCGTGTGCGGGCGTCGAGGTACGCAGCGGCGTTCACGCGTGCAGCTGCGTCTTCACGCATCTATGAGGTCGAGAGTATCGCAGTCAGAGTTCTGTACGATGCACTACGTGCGATGGCAGTAGACAGAGCGGAACGTACTGGAGTCGCTGCCATCACATCGAGCACGCATCCCTGTTCATGGGCAGAAGAAGATGGTGATGATGGAGACTGATTGAGACTGACGTGCTTGGTAAAGAGAGCGATCGTTAGCATGGCTCAAGTGTGTACCTGTTCAAGAGCGAGGTCCGATGCGCTTGTGTCGCTATTGTCAGTAGCGTACGCGCGCTTGTAGAGCAGTGCGCTCTCTGTCTGGAGCACATGGAGCTCTTGCTGCGAGAGCACGTGTGGCACAACAGCGTATCCGTGCGTTGCATAGTGCTCACTGTGCGAGTGGTCGATCGAGCGCTCGTTGGTCGTAGTGTCTCCACTCAAGCGGCATGTGACTGACGCAGACGTGGAGACGCGCTTGCGCTGCTCAAGCGGAGCATTGCGGCGATCGTGATCGTCGTTGTCGAGCAGCAGCTCTGCACGACGTCGCTTGCCCATGGTGGTGGATGTTGGTTTGCGGTTGTCGATAGTGATGTTATCGAGGTATATATTAATCTTTTGATAGTGATAGAAACCAGATAAAGAATGCTGCAAATAATTCGTGTCGATAAAACCACGATTCACTCTCGGCTTTCGAATTACATAGTGACAAAAACAAAGGAAAATCGGTCACAAAGGCATGGCAGAGACATCATCGAACATGCAGCGTTGCGAGGCGTTCATCACGGTGCGAGGTCGCTCGAGCTCGCCGGCTCGAATGCGCTGGTCTGCGCAAGAGAAGCACGCACATGCTGCGTGCACATCTCTGGTGATGACTTGGAGCGTTTAGCGCCTGCAAACGCACACATGACAGGTATTTGCGCTGCGCTCGAAGCTATTTGCAGCGCTCCTCACAATCGCTTTCGCTTGCTCCTCGGCATTGCCACGTTCTCCTTCGTCTCGCCACACTTTGCAGCACGCGGAAGGACCAAACCCATCGACATCACCAGCTAGCGCTTTACTGCATCTCAACGTTGCCGCCGACATACAATGGAGTTCATTGTGCGCGCCTGCACCGAGGCTGACGTCGCCGGTGTCGACGCACTACAGTACCCCGATGCCGCCGTCCAGCGACGGCTCTTTGGGCTCACGCACGCTGGTGCGCTCATTGAAACGAGCTTCCACGCGCTCGCAGCAATCGATGCGAGCACGAACAGCGTCGCGGCGTTCGCGGCGTTTGACGACAAAGTCCCCGCTGCCCTCGCGCGCTGGCCCGAAGTGACCGAGTACCTCAAGAACAAGCTCCTCTTTGGCCGGCCAAATGGCTGCGTCCTGCTCTCAGTGTTCCGCCAAGCGCTTCACAGTGGCAGTAGCAATCGTCCAAGTGCACTGACGCACGCAGCAGTCGTCACGCAGCTCCTGTCCGAGCTCTTCCGCTCCAAGCCCAGCGTCGGTGGCGTCGTGCTCCCAGTGGCCGTCGGTGTTGACCTCGACGAGCTCCGACTCTTTCGCCAAGTCTTTTCGCTCTGCGACCCAGTCTTCGTGGGTGCAAGCGGCTCGTTCCTGTTCTACCGTGCCGTGCGCTCAGACTTTGCTCCGAGCGTCGTCGTGCGGTCCGGTCATGTGAGCGACCTCGATGTCCTCACGACCATGTTGGAGCGGAACCAGATGCAGCGGCGACTGGAAGAAGGCGCGTCGCACAAGCCCTGGTTCGACCTCCAGACGCTCAAGACTGCGCTCGCGAACCAAGACGCCCACCGCGCGTGCTTGGTCGCGCATGTCGTCGAGACCAACAAGCCAGTTGGTGTGGTCGCGTGCACCGACTCGCTCAGTGTCGACCAAGTCGACGACTTTGCCAAGCTCTTTGGCGATCTCTACCGCCAAGGTCCCGTCGCACGGACCTCGGAGGCAGCGAATGGCACTGGCACAGCACGTCGCCATCCGCCGCGAATCGTCATGTGCGGCCCGACTGGCGCTGGCAAAGGCACACAGTGCGCCGCGCTTGTCGACGAGTTCCACGTCCTGCACCTGTCGACCGGCGAGATGCTCCGGTCGCACATTGCGCACGCGACGCCACTTGGCGTGAAAGCGCAGGCGTTTGTGAACGCCGGCGAGCTCGTGCCAGATGAGCTCATCGTGTCGATGATTATGGAGCGTCTCGCGAGCGACGACTGCAAGACGCACGGCTACGTCCTCGACGGCTTCCCGCGCACCGAGATGCAAGCGCGCGTGATGCTCGCGCACGGCGTCGTCCCGGACGTTGTCGTCGTCCTCGATCTCCCAGACGCCGACATTCTCGAGCGCGTCGCAGCGCGCCTCGTCGATCCACTCACAGGCGTGTCGTACCACGCGACTGTGAGTCCTGTGCCGCCAGAGATTGCGCACCGCGTGGTGCACCGACCTGAAGACGCGCCGGACGTCGTCGCAAAGCGCATTGCTGCGTACCGTGAGTACCGCGGTGCGGTCCACGAAGTGTTCATGAAGTCATCTGTGATCGTTCGCGTCGATGCCGCGCGGTCAAAGGCGTCGATCACAAAGAAGCTCGTGCGCGACATCTACCACGCGCGCGGTCTGCGACGTCCGCTCAAGGTCCGAGCGCCGCCAAAGCTCGTGATCAGCGGTGCGCCAGCGAGCGGCAAAGGCACGCAGTGCGAGTGGATCGTCAAGGCGTTCCACGTCGTCCACCTCTCGACTGGCGACATGCTCCGCGCGGCGATCCAAGCAAACTCGCCGCTTGGACTCGAAGCCAAGAGCTACATGGACGCCGGTGCACTCGTGCCAGACGATCTCATCATCGACCTCATCCTCGCGCGCCTCGAGCAGCCGGACTGCGTTCGCCACGGCTGGCTCCTCGATGGCTTCCCTCGCACGCGCACACAGGCGCTGGCGATGTTGGCACGCGGCATTGTCCCGGACGCGATGCTCGTGCTCGACGTCCCAGACGACGACATTGTTGAGCGGATAGCTGGCCGTGTGCTGGACCCAGACACTGGCAAGACGTACCACCGGACGTTCAATCCGCCACCTGCAGACATTGCGCCGCGGTGCATCGTCCGGAGCGACGACAACGCCGAGACGATCCGCGTGCGCTTGCAGACGTACCACGCAAACTGCAACGAAGTGCTCTCGGCGTTTGCGACGGCGTGCGACGTCGTGCGCGTGGACGGCACGATGGCGATCGAGACGATCGCCGAGCAGTTCCTCGAACCGACTGAGCGGTGCTTGCTCCGGAACAACTGCTTTGCGGTCTCGCTCTTTGGCATTGACGCGGACGTGGAGCATCGCACGCACCTCTTCCTCGCTCAAGGTGCATTTAGTTCACTCGTGAAGCTCTCGCTACGCTCTTGTGGCTGCCTAGGCTCTTGCTAACACTGTTGACCGCTCTCTCTGTCCTGACCGACCGGATGCCCAGCGTTCGAGCAGTTCCCAGACAAAGACGTGCTGCTGCTCCGCCTCCCAGACGGCTGCAGTCGCCCCGCGATCGCCACGGGCTTCCGGAGCATTCGTGCCGATGCCCACACGACAACAGTGTCGCGCATCACGCATGCGCTCGAGCAGCACCAGGCGAGTCACGGCCATGGCCGGAAAGACTCGAGTCTCTTGACGCTGCCGCACCGCAAAGGCCACTCGCTCGCAGCGTCGAGTGCGCGGAATGTCGTGCTCTACGTGTTCCACCGCGACGAGCTGCCGTACTTGAACGTCGGCGGCGCATACCTCTTTGACGTCGACGAAGAGGTGATTCGCGACCCAACGCCTGTGGTCGTGAAAGGACTCGGCGTGCGCGGCATTGGCCGCGTCGTCAAGGTCTGGGGCTCGCGCTGCTTGAGCTTCCTCTCTGGCGGCAGCAGCAGCAAGCGCGCATCGGCGACGAGCAAAGGCCGGAGCGCGACCATGTCATAGCGCACCAGCTGATTCGCATAGGCTCTTTCTTTCAACTGCATCTCTCTCTGGACTAGTGAATACACACTTTGCCACTCGCTTGCTCTTGCCCTCGAAGGGATCCTCACGGCGCATTGCCACTGAATCATGCGGTGCATGTCCAGCAGCACGCGCCACCACCACGTGTCGAGCCTTGACAACAACAGTGGCAGCCAGCACGTCCAGATCTCGACCCATTGCGTGACGATGTGCGCGCAGTGCAGCCCATCGATCTGTCCTTGCCACGCACTCGCGCATCCTGCATGACCGCTCGCGTCAAACCGGATGTCCGTCTACCATCATGACAGGCGAAGTCAGAACGCCGGCACCGAGACGTTTCTTTGCGACTCTCGGCGGAGACGACGCCGGTCGCCAACTCCTGATCATTCATTCCCAAAGCAGCCAGTAGGCGACTAGGCACTCGCTCTTGCTGCCTCTCGCAGTCAGCGCGAACGAAACTCGATACACGCCACGGCTGCGCGACGAACGATGGACCGGTCGTACGCGATTCGCCGGAGCGTCGACGCAGACCAGAACGATGTCATGGACCTCGAGTTCCCCGACACGAACGACCGCAAGACGTACTTTGGTCGCGTGCTCGTGAGCGCGCTCATTGAGACGTCGTTCATGACGCTCACAGCGACGGACCCCGACCGGCCAGACCGCGTCCTCGGCTTTGCCGCGTTTGACAACAACCCGCCTGGCGAAGTTGGCGACCGCGCAGCGTTCAATGACTACCTCTTGGTCAAGTACGACTTGCCGCGGGTACGCTCCACTGCATACCACTAGCTCTCTAGCTCTCTTGCCTTGGTCCTAGTCCTCACGTACTGTTTGCAATGTGAATGTGTTGGCGACTGGGCTGGGCATGGCGATAGGCGTCGACGTGGGTCTTCCTCACGTACTTTGCGCAGCGCCAGTCGAGCGTCTCAACGCGCACGTCGGCGCTCAAGCACTTGCTCCAGACGTTCTACTGCGCCATGCCGACGCGCCAGCGCGTGCTCCTCGTGCTCCCGCGCGCCGTCGACTTGGAGACCGATAGCAACTTTAACAAGTTCTTTGACAAAGTCCCACTCCGGTCAGCGACCGCTGCTGCGGCAACGAGTGTGTCGCCGCAGTCGTTTGGGCGCGACATGGACGTGTTTGAGAGCTACGCAGTGTACCAGTCGGCGAGCACCGACTTGCTCCCGTCGCTGCACGTCCGCCACGCGCGCGTCGAAGACCACGACGACCTCGAGCCGATCCTGAAGAAGCAGAACGCGAGCGTCGTCGGTGCGTTCGGCGACTACTTCCTCGCCGAGCTCATCCAGAGCCAAGACGACCGCAACGTGTGCCTCATTGCGCAGAGCAAAGACACGGAGCGCGCTGTTGGACTCGTCGCTGTCTCGGACGAGATTGACATTGCGACGCTCCACGCGAGCTTTGAGCTCGCACCATTCAACCAGCTCGCACCGAGTCGCCTCGACACTGTTGGGCATGCGAGCAACGTCACACCGCCGCAGATCCTCATATGCGGACCGCCTGCTGGCGGCAAAGGCACGCAGTGTGAGCTCCTCGTCGAGGAGTTTGGTGTCATCCACCTCTCGACTGGCGACATGCTCCGCGCAGCGATCCAAGCAAACTCGCCGCTCGGGCTTGAAGCGAAGAGCTACATGGACGCCGGTGCACTCGTGCCAGACGATCTCATCATCGACGTGATCATTGCGCGTCTCCAGCTCGAAGACTGTCAGACCCACGGCTGGCTCCTCGACGGCTTCCCACGCACAGCTGCACAAGCGCACGCGATGCTCGAGTACGGCATTCTCCCAGACGTCGTGGTCGTCCTCGACGTCCCAGACGAAGAGGTCGTGAAGCGCATCTCCGGGCGGCGCATTGACCCAGAGACTGGCAAGACGTACCACATTGAGTTCAATCCGCCACCGGCGCAGGACGAAGCACTGCGCGCTCGGCTCATCCAGCGCTCGGACGACACTGAAGCGACGATCCGCACGCGCCTCGTGACGTTCCACGCCAACTGCGACGCGGTCGTCGACGCATTTGCTACATCCGCAAAGGTCCTGCACGTCAATGGCTTGCAGCCCAAGCACGTGATCGCGCAAGGCATTGTCGAGGTCGTGCACGCGCGCAAGGACGCGCAGACGTTCCACGTGCTCGTGCACAAGCGCAAGCTCGCGCCGCCAAAGCTCATCATCACTGGTCCACCCGCCGGTGGCAAAGGCACGCAGTGCGAAGTCCTCGTTGACCACTTTGGCGTTGTCCACCTCTCGACTGGCGACATGCTCCGCGCGAGCATCCTCGCTGGCGCACCGCTCGGCATGAAAGCAAAGAGCTACATGGATGCAGGCGAGCTCGTGCCAGACGAGCTCATCATTGACGTCATCCTCGATCGCCTGACGCACGACGACTGCCAGACGCGCGGCTGGCTCCTCGACGGCTTCCCGCGCACTGCAGCACAAGCAGAGGCGATGCTCGCACACGGCATTGTGCCAGACTGCGTGCTCGTGCTCGACGTCCCCGACGAAGAAGTGATCATGCGCATCTCGGGTCGCCGCGTCGACCCTGTAACCGGCAAGACGTACCACGTGACGTTCAACCCGCCGCCACCAGACGTCCGCGACCGCGTCGTGCAGCGCTCGGACGACAACGAAGCTACGATCGCGACGCGCTTGGGCAAGTTCCACGAGAACTGCGACGAGGTCTTGAGTGCGTTTGCTGCGAGCGAGAGTGTCGAGATCGTCCGGTGCGACGGCATGCAGCCACCACCAGTGATCGCGCAGGCGTTCACGGCACCAATGTACCGCAAGATGCGCGCTGTCGTTGCGACGTACGACAGCGTCGGTGGCCTCGCGCAGATCGACGTCGAGGACGCGCGCGCCAACTGCTTTGCGATCACGCTCTTCTGCATGGACGACCGCTTCGAGTACGGCGCAACAGACTTGCTCGTGAACGCGTTCGCGGCGTTCCAGGACAAAGACTATTGCCTCTTGACGCTCCCAACGACGTCGCCAGAGCCGAGCTTTCTCACGTCGTTCACGTGTGTGCCCACAAAGGCCGCGAGTACGTTCACGCACGTGCTGTACGTGCTCCATCGCGACGCGATCTCGTTCTTCAGTCCAAGCTGCGAAGGCGTGAGCGTGCTCAACCCTGTGACACTGTCGGTCCATCGGTACCTCCCACCGCCAAACATAACGGCGTCCTCAGAGCACGCTGTCGACGAGCTCACGCCGTTGCTCCAAGGCGCAGATCCACTCACGCGCATGGCGATCCAGCGCGACATTGTCCGTGCAAGCGATGAGAGCGACGTCGACGTGGACGAGAACCCCACGAGCATTGTGTTTGTCGTCAAGGCAAACGGTCACGTCGTCGGTGTCGCGTCGCTCTCGCGGAACCACGACTTTGCGAGCGTGCTCAAGAACCACTTTGACCTCGAGTCGTTCCTGCTCCTGTCGTACCACCGGTCAAAAGACCAAGCGATCGTCGAGCACTTTGTCCTGAACCCGATCTTCCACGCCGCGACGCGGTACATCCTCGAAGAGATCATGCGGATCTTCCGGAAGTCGTGTCTCTTCTACCGCGTCCCGACGCTCGCGCGTCCTAGCAGCAGCAGTGGCGGTGCGAAGAAGTCCGCAGCGGCGATCAAGCACGCGCCGATCAGCTCGCTCGTGCACGACTTTGTCCTTGCACCGCCGCGACGCAGCATTGCCATCAGCGCGGATGAAGTCGCGCAGTACCCGGAAGACGCCGAGAAAGTCGCGCACACTACGAGCTACGACGCGTTTGCGCTCTTTGCGCTGTCGAAGAAGCTCCTGTCGGAACCGAAGCTCATGCTCAACCAGCGCCTCGTTGTTGTTGGCGCGTCCGACACTGCGTTCACGCTCCTCCAGCGCCTCCTCTCCGTGCCGTACCTCCGGTTCACAAATATCACGCTCGTGTCGCCAAACGGCATGGCGATCGCTGACATGGACGTCCACGACCCACTCGCTACAGACGGTGCTATGCCACCGCAGCAGCCAGAGCCCCATGACTTTGCTCGGCGGAGTCTCCTCTCGAGCCAAGAGCTCGAGCAGCTCAGTCTGCGCACGCACGTTCGCGTGATCGAGAGCCGCGTCGTGCAGATCGACCGCCTTGCAAAGGCAGTTGTGCTCATGGACGGCTCGTGTCTGCCGTACGACTACCTCGCCCTCACGACAGGTTTGCAAGATGGCACATGCACTGCGCTCGGTCGCCTTCCGGTCTTTGACGGCGAAGTCTACACACCAGCGCCGATGCCACCAACCATGTTTGCGCTCCATGACGTTGCGACGTCCAAGCACCTTCACGAAGCGCTTGCAAAGGAGCCCGAGGAGCTCAAGACGAAGCCGATCGTCGTGTACGGCAGCTCGCTCTTTGCGTTGCAGGTGATCCAGAGTCTTCTCGTGCGCGGCATTGACGGCTCCCGCATTGTCCACATCTCGCCAGCGCGCGACTCGCACTTTGAAGACGTGAACATCCGCAGTGACGTCGAGAAGGAGTACGCGAAGCACGGCATCACGGTGCACTACTACACCAAGATCGTCCACTTGGCGCTCTCTGGATCGACGCATGGGCTCGAAGGTGTGCAGATTGCGTCAGCGGCGCCAGTCGCAGTCGGTCAGCCAGCGCATGACGACGACAGCAGCCACGGAAGCGCGCACCATCCTCCTCCTCAGCACCACCACCAGCCACAACACACTACAAATGGCCACGGCGCACACACAAGCAATGGGCATCGCCAGAACGGTGGAAGCCATGCGCATGGAACAGCGCCGTCATTGCCGACAGTCGTGCCGTGTAGCTGGCTCCTCTGCTGTCAACAGAACGACGCCGACTACGACATCTTTCGCGCGATCAACGAGAGCGGACTCGTGTACGACGGCCGCCTCGTTGTGAATGGCCACATGCGCACAACAGACCCAGCGATCTTTGCCGCTGGGAGCCTCTGCCGCTTCTCGCGCCGGTTCATCCACGCGAAGCTCCATGAGCACTACAGCACGAAAGAGTGCGGCGAGCTCCTTGCAACGGCGCTATTGCGTGTGCTGGACCCGTTGACAATGGCGTCAGCACCTGGAGGTGGCGTACAGACTGGCGCATCGTCATCAGTGACAGCGCATGTCGACGAAAACAGTCGGAGTCCACACAGCGTCCTGACAACGCGCAAGAGTCTGTCGGGCTCGTCAAGCGCGCCGGGACTCGGACTCGGCTCAGCGAGCAGTCCTGGTATCACCACAACGACGACAGCACCGAACGGTCAAGTCGTGATCCCGCCGCCTGACATGCACATGCCAGTCGTCCGCGCTGCGATCATCCTTGGCGGCAAGCACTACGTCCAGATCAGTGTCCCGACGCTCACGAACACGCTCTCGCTCCAAGCGCTGCCCACAAAAGCCACGACAACGACCGAGCCACCAGCGAATCGCTACACGTGTCTCCTCTTTGACGACTACGGCGTGCTCAATCGCCTCGAGTACCTCGGGGATGACGGCATCGAAGTGACGAACCTCCAGTGCGTCGTCGGGATGCACGAATCGTACCTCAACAGCGCCATCTCGTCGTTCTCGTCTGCGTACGTGACCGACTGGGTCGCGTTCTTCCACGAGAAGTGGACCGCTGCGCTCTATCACGACCGCTTCCAGGACTTTTGCGTGCGCCTCAGTGGCTTCCTCAAGAAAGACGACGGCGTGCGGCAGCTCGTGGACGACGTGAGCAAGTTCTTCAGCGAGACTGGTGACGTCAAAGGCGCAGCGGCATTAGCGCAAGTGCGCGTCGGACGTGGCGGCGACGCGCTCGTGCCATCGACAAAGCGGCTGATTGAGAGTCAGCTCCTCGAGTTCCTCAGTGCGAACCGCGACATCTTGACCATGTACTTGCTCCCAAAGAACTCGGCTGGTGCTGGGAAGACCAAGAAGTAGCTCACATGAGCGCGTCGTACGTCTAGGATCCCACGAGCAACAGCCTTAGCTCTCGATCATTTGACCACCTACCTTCGTATCAACATCCATACAACGTGCGTTCGCTATCCACATGCGGCTTCTGTTGGCTTGCCGCTGATGTCCTCGCTCGCCGCGCGAACAACACGAACTGCCGCTGCCATATCCTCTGCTTACTCTGATGTCGCTTTCGCCATGCCCAACCACATGGTCTCAAACAGATCGTCCATGACCTCTTCGCTCGTAAAGAGCGCTTCGATCGCCGGTGCTGGCTCAAAGCCCAGCTCAATGCGCAGGTCGCCGAGCTTACGTGCAGCGCCGAGGAACCCAAATGGTCGGTGCGACTTGATCGCCAGGAGTCGT
>JAASFN010000411.1:0-21174 GCA_023333795.1 Globisporangium rhizosaccharum | reverse complement strand
TCTCTCTCTCTCTCTCTCTCTCTCTCTCTCTCTCTCTCTCTCTTGCTCGCGTGCGTTCTCTTGCTAGACCGAGCTGCAATGTGTGTTTAGTGTAGAGTTGGTGATCAATGTGGAAGACGGCTCGGTCAGCGCGACGATCAAGCGCTTCAGTCTGCTGGCGCGAAGCGAAGAGGACGAAGAGCAGATCGACGCTAGTTTTGTCAACTTCTTTGAGGAAGTGCTCGAGAGCTTGTAGTTGGTAGGAGACACAGACGAGGGTGAATCAAAGCTAGCGTGCGCACACTCGCAGCGCGTTGGCGTGACGCGAACGATCGACAAGTGGCTGGTGTTGCAACGCACGACATTGTTCAAAGCTCACACGTCCAGCCGACGCAACGACACACAACAACAGACACACTGCTATTCACTCGCTACTCACTCACTTGTGCTTGCTTGAGCACACTCATACTAAACACCAACAACAACTCTGCAGTGCATCTCGCTTCGAGGCGCTCACTTAGCTTGGTCGCACTCGAGGTGGCGAAGGAAGATCGCTCGCCACTCGGGCACGGCGATCTGCTCCTTGCCGCTCTTGAGGTTGTTGAGGATCGTGTTGCACGGACTCGAGGCGCTCGTGTGAAAGTGCTGGCGAAAGTCGGCGCTGTAGTCGCGCACTTTGCCGCGGCACTCGTCGTAGAACACGCACGTCATCTTCTCGACTTCAGCAAGTGCGCTCGCAACGGGATTCGCGCCGCTACTCGCCTCGGCGCGTGACGTCACGTTGACAGCTGCTTCGAACGCTTCGCGGTACCACCCGTCCGTTGTCGTGCTGGGAACGACGACTGCCTCGACAAAGCCAGTGCTCGACGCTTGCTCCTCACGCAAGTCCCGGTTCAGTCGTCCACCGACACCAGGACCTGACTGCTGTAGGAAGTTTGTCAAGCCGCCGCACGTCGTGTACATGTCGCCGAGCAGTCCTGTGATCTCGTAGTTGTAGCTGAACTCGCCAATGTCGCGCACGTCCGAGAGACTCAAGTACTCTTGCGGCAGTGACGCGAAGAACGGGTCGAGCGGGTTCGTCGCTTCAAAGACCGACTGAGCGAGCTCGGTTTGCCCGCCGCTGCGGATCAAGACGCTCGACTGCGGCATGAGCACGTTCGAGTCTGGCGAGCGGCGACCAAGTGGCGTGCGTCGCGGACACTGCATGTACTGACGCGGATCTGCGAGCTTGGCTTCGAGCGTTAGCGGAACCGAGTTCCCGACGACACACTTGTGGTAGATCGAGTGGAGCAAGTCGAGCGTCGCATGGTGCGAGAAGAAAATCGGGTCTGCTGGCGCCTCCAGGTTGCTCATGGCTCCTCCGAGCGAGTTGTGGATCGTATCTGTCGGGCATGCGGGTAGCAATAGCACATTGGAATCACAAGGTACATGTCAGCAACAGCAACAGAGCAAGCAAGTAAGAGAGAGAGAGAGCTAGCCAGTCAAGCTTGCGAGGTGACGTACTGTGCACGCCTTGCTCGATGTTTGTCGCTAGCGCTGCGATTGTCGGCGACGCAAAGAGCTGGCGCAAGAGCGAGCTCAAGCTCACTGTCGGCGGGAACTGCGTGCTGAGCCAGTTGCCACGAGGAACGCAGCCCGCGCACTGGTTGCCGCGCAACCCGGAGGCTTCACAGAAGTGGCTCACTGGGCGCTCTGAGACGCACGTGCCTTGGATCGGCGTGCCGTTGATCTCGACTGTGCGTGATGACTGACCTCGAGATCCACCGAGCTCACGTAGAATCGGCGCGCAGTCTTCCATACTCCGGCACGCACCGCTGAGGAAGAGCGCGTTGTGGTCGGCGTAGTTCCAGTACGGGATCGTGAGGCATGCGTAGTCACCGCCGTACGAGCGCAACATGTTCTCGAACCCGAGCAAGAAGAGGCGGTGCCAGTAGATGAACATGCACGTGCGGTGCGCCTCGGCAGTCGTCATCTGCTCGGTGTGGATCTCGACAAACTTGATGTACAAGCCGTCGTCCATCGACATCTCGATCGCGCGGAGGTAGAGCTCTTTCTCGATCGGGAGCATCTGGTCCCAGGACTTGCGAATGCGCGGACCGCACACGTTGCCAGTACCAGCGACGATCTGCTCCGAGCTGTTGCCAGCTTGCTCTTCAGCTGCGATTGTCACATTCAGATCAATTGGAGCGATCGTGGCGTCTTGTTCTTGCAGTGGAGGCGACATGTTTTGCGCAGCGCTGAAGGTGGTGCTGGTTGCGAGCACGGCCAAGAGTGCCGAGCAAAGATGCGCGGCAAACTTCATGACAGATCGCGTTTGTTGTTGTTGTAGTGCTTGCTTGCTCGTGAGTTGAGTTGTGAGAAGCGTGCGCAAGCACTCACACCTCGTTCGTGCTGTATACAAGCATGCACAGGATGTGTGTGTGTGCACGCGCATGCGCATGTACTCCATAGAAACGCGCATATCAACGAGCGGAAGAAGACGACGTCGTGCGTGTGTGGCTGACTAGGGACGGAGATGACGGAGAACGTGGTGACGGAGAACATGCCGAGCTTCTTTGTCATGTGTCTGCATGGGTCATGGTTAGTCAGATTGTCAGCCATGTCAGCGCGTCGAGAGAATCGCTCGTGCTTGTACTCTGCAGTTGACGTTCTGCCTCGAGAAAGCGTGTCGTATCCATCCATCGCTACGACTGCGCGACGCCATCGTCTACCTCATAACCACCACGACTGCCACCTCTTGACATCATTGATCATTTTGCGGTCGCGTCGTTTCGTGGGCAAACCCTTTCAAAGTCGGTGCCTTTGAAACAGAATAATGCATTATCGCAGACCTCGCGCAGCCAACCAGTCAATGGATGGCCGAGCGCAAAAGCTCGCACGCGGCGCCGACGGTTGGTGCTCCGCGGAATCAAAATCGAAACGAGCAGCGCTGCGAAAATGGTGCGTCGACGGCGTCCTTCATCCGCCTGCGCCGCTCCGCCTGCTGCTCGGTCGCTGCGTGCAGCTTCTAGCTTCTAGCGCTGCATCTGCGCGCGTGTGCCTACGTACTGACGCTGCTTCTGTCTCTCTCTGTGTATCCGCTACGACAACAACAATACCACCAATGACGACAATGACGCATGGCTGTAGGGTGTGAACCAGTTTGTGCTTTTCGAGTCGGCGTCGGGCTACGCGCTCTTCGAAGTGGTCGAGCATGAGGAGATCGGGACGCTCCTCGCGGAAGTGCAGGAGAGCGTGAACGACCTTGCGAAGTTTGGTCGCATCGTGAAGCTCAAGGCGTTCCAGCCGTTCACGTCGGCGGAGAACGCACTCGAGAACATCAACAACATCTCGGAAGGCATCCTCGGCGAGGACCTCAAGAACTTCCTCGAGATGAACCTGCCAAAGGTCAAGGCCGGCAAGAAGGCCAAGTTCACGCTCGGGATCCAGGACAAGAACCTCTCGCAGGCGATCTCGGACGAGCTCAAGGCGCCGTGCAACTCGAACGAGACGACGGTCGAGATCCTCCGTGGCGTGCGCTTCCACTTTAGCAAGTTTGTCAAGGAGCTTGACAACGGCAACCTCGGCAAGGCGCAGCTCGGTCTCGGCCACAGCTACTCGCGTGCGAAGGTCAAGTTCAACGTGAACCGCGCAGACAACATGATCATCCAGAGCATTGCGCTCCTCGACCAGATGGACAAGGACATCAACACGTTTGCCATGCGCGTGCGCGAGTGGTACTCGTGGCACTTCCCAGAGCTCGTGAAGATCGTGAACGACAACTACGTGTACGCGCGCTGTGCGTCGTTCATTAAGAACCGCACGACGCTCACGGAGGACAAGCTCGACGGTCTCAAGTCGATCGTGCTCGACGAAGAGAAGGCGCAGCAGATCCTGCACGCGTCGCGCTCGTCTATGGGCATGGACATGTCGGAGATCGACATGATCAACGTCGACAACTTCACGACGCGCCTTATCAAGCTCGCGGAGTACCGTCGCCAGCTCCACGAGTACTTGATCTCGAAGATGTCGACGGTCGCGCCGAACCTCGCGGCGCTCATCGGCGAGACTGTCGGTGCGCGTCTCATTTCGCACGCCGGTTCGCTCACGAACCTCGCCAAGTGCCCAGCGTCGACGGTGCAGATCCTCGGTGCCGAGAAGGCGCTCTTCCGTGCGCTCAAGACCCGCGGCAACACGCCAAAGTACGGTCTGCTCTTCCACTCGACGTTCATTGGTCGCGCGGCGGCGAAGAACAAGGGCCGCATCTCGCGCTACCTCGCGAACAAGTGCGCGATTGCATCGCGTATTGACTCGTTCATTGACGAGCCGACGACGAAGTACGGTGACCAGATGCGCGAGCAGGTCGAGGAGCGCCTTGCGTTCTACGAGAGCGGCGCGGCTCCGCGCAAGAACGCGGACGTGATGCAGCTCGTGTCGGACGAGCTCAAGAAGGGCAACGCCGCTGGCGACAAGAAGGACGCGAAGAAGAGCAAGAAGGACAAGAAGCGCGCGGCGACCGAGGACGTCGAGATGGAGGACGCGGAGAAGCCGGCGAAGAAGAGCAAGAAGAGCAAGAAGGAGAAGAAGGCGGCTGCGGTCGAGGAAGCTCCGGCGGCGCCAGCGGCGGACGCGGACAAGAAGAAGAAGAAGAGCAAGAAGAACAAGAAAGCTGAATAAAGTGTATAGTTAGCCTCGCCTTCTTGCAGCTCGTCTGGGACGTGAGAGCAGCGAGTGCCAGCGACAGCAGCCGTAGGTTCCCTCTCTTCATTCATCTCGTCTAATATATGCATCTTCTACTCGACACACGGGCACTCGTACACATGTTTGTCCTCTTGTCACGTGCTCGGATTGCCATTGCAAGTGTGAACATGACAGCTCGTGAAGCTCATCACTGTACAGACTTGCCAAGTCGTTTGCACACTTCGGTTCGCATACAAACATGGAGACAGCACACGTCGCAGACGCGTCGTTTCGCGTCCCTCAAACAAGAATAGGCGTCAGACACACGCCAACAGCACCACTTGGATCAGCACCATCAAGAGCACCATGCAGCGCAGTCAGCATGCCATGGCCATGCCACTGATCCCCGGCATGCTCTCAACGCACCACCGCGAGACGAGCAAGCCGGACTTCCGCAAGCGGCAGATCCTCGAGCAAATGTCGAATGGTAAAGCTCTTGGCATCGAAGCCGCTGCGCTCGGTATGTTTACATCCAAGCTCAATCAGCTCCGACATGGACAACAAGCGCCACCACCACCACCGCAACCAGTGGCACCAGCAGTACCAAACAAAGTCAATGGCAATGGCGGGAGCAGCACGAAATACCGCGTTGACGCGACGCTACCTGCGTGGATCACGAACGACCGCCAGGTCTTGCGCTTCTTTGGCTACTTCCAGGAGAATGCACTCGAAGGCGGCCGCGAGATGCTGCGTACGCGGCGCATTGCCCTCTGCTTCTACTTGAGCGACAGCGCTCTCTCGATCTCGGAGCCACGTGTGGCAAACTCAGGCATGGCGCAAGGCGAGTTCATGAAGCGCACCGTCGCGACCAAACCGGACGGCAGTCGCTTCAAGGCACAGGATTTTCGCATCGGCGGTAGTGTGAAGCTCTACGGTCGCGTGCTCCACCTCGTGGACTGCGACGACGCAACGCGAGCGTACTACCGTGAAGCGCTCGGCGTCGAGCTCGATGGTCCGCATAGATACCCAGACGACCAGAGCTCGCACGCGGACGAGATCGACGCGATCAAGCGCAAGCTGCGCGCAAAGACTGCGTCGATCGCTGAGAGCCGAGCCGAAGCTACACGCAAGTTCCACGAGAACGCACAGAAGGTCCTGCGCTTTTACGTGTCATGGCATGACCCGCACCCTCTCTACGCCGAGACGCGTCAGTACGTGCTGCACTACTACTTGAGCGACGACACGATCGAAGTGGTCGAGCCAAAGGAACCGCCGCTCCATCCAGAGCACCAGCAGCAGCGCCAGCGCGTTGGGAACCACCACTTTGCAGTGCTCACCTCGCGTCGACGCGTTATCAAGAGCGACCAGAGTAGCACTGCGTCGTCTGGACTGTTTGGCGACCCGAGCACTGGGAAGCAGCTGCTGACTGACCGCGACTTGCGCTGCGGCGAGTGGGTCACGATCCTCTCGCGACAGTTCCTGCTCGAAGACTGCGACCCGTTTACGCGCGACTACTACCTCGAAACGCATGGCGTGACGCAAGAGAAGTGCGAGCTCGAGCCGTCAGCTGCACGCGCGAAGCCATCCAAGTGGACGCTCTTCCAGGCTAAAGCGCTCGAGGACGTGCGCACGTCTGAGCTCGGACAGCGCGGCTTCAGTCCTGCCATGCTCCACCGCCTCGACGCGCACGTCCAAGACAACCAGAGTCGCAAGCTCTATCACCAAGCAGCTGGAGCAGGAGGAGATTCATCACCACCAGCAGCAACAAGACTCGGACTGCCGCCAGTCGCAGCAGCAGACAACAGCTTGGACCGGAAGCAGCTGCGCTTCCGCGCCAAGTTCTACGGTCTCAATCAGAGCGACCTCAACGCCCAGCGTGAGTTCACGCTCACGTACTTCCTCGAAGACGACACGCTCATGGTGTTTGAGCCGCGCGTGAAGAACTCGGGCGTCGCAGGCGGTCGCTTCCTCGATCGCGGTCGCTTTCGCAAGTGCCACGACACTTCACGTGGCGACACGAGCTCGCGCGAGAATCAGAAGGATCGGTCGGCATATTGCGCGAGCGACTTCTACGTTGGTGCTGTCGTGCGCTTTGAGTTCTCGCCGAACCAGCGCTTCGAGCTCCTCGCAGCTGACGAGCAGACACTGAGCTACTGCGAGAGCCACTGCGAGCGCTTCCCGTTTTCAAACGCTCGACTCGTGCTCGAGCTCGTTACAAAGGCGCTAGTGCAAGCCAAGAGCGCTGATCTTGTGCGCCGCGCGTGCCGCAGCATCGACCGCTCGAGTGGTCATACACTCTCAGAACGCGACTTCACACGCGTGATCGACAAGTGCGGCGGACTCAAAGCGCTGAACGCGCACCAGATCCTCACACTCTGCCGCAAGTTCGCGACGTCCCCTCGCGACAACGATGCACACGCAGACAGCTCCACTCGTGAATCGCCGCTCATGATCGCGTACGACGAGTTCTGCGATGCGCTGGCAAGCTCTGTGACCAAACTCGTTGAGCCAGACGTAGGGCAGGTGACACTAAGTCGCGATGCTGGACTCGCGAAGCTGCGCAAAGTACCGAACCTGCGCACACTGCTGCGTCGCGCAGACAGCAGCAACGCGCAGACAGTGCCAGGCGACGTGTTCTTGCGCATTGCGAGCTTTTGCCACGTCGGGCTCGCATCGAGCGACCTCGAGACGCTCATGAGCAAGTTCAGTCGCAATGGCGCTGTCGAGTACCACAAACTCTGCGACAGCGTCTTTGCGCTGCCTCCGTCTCTGTCGTCGTCTTCGACACCACGACCACACCAGGTAGTCGCCTCGCCTCGCAAGCATCAAGACTTCTCACTCCGCCGCTCTCCACGCGCTTCGCACGAAGCGGACGATGACGACGACGAGTTTGCATTCACGAACGACGACGACTTGGCACAGCACTGTGAACGACCAGACACTGCAGATGGAGCGTCCATTTCCCGCAGACCGTCAGTACCAGCGCTTTCGTTCCAAGCTAGACGAGCAACGCCACAACGGACACTATCAGCAACACCACGCTATGGTACAACGAGTGCAGCGGTGCCTGCCAAGAGTGGAAGCAGTGACGCTCGCGTTGTCGCGATCCTACGCCGCGTGTTTGGATCGCGCAAGTACCAACTGCGCAAAGCACTGCGCGAGCGCGACGTTGCGAAGACAGGGCAGCTCGGCGAAGAAGAGTTCATGGACGCAGTGCTAGCGCTCGAGCCGGCGCTCTCGGACGACGACACGTACGCGATCGCAGACGCCTACTTCCCGATGAACAACTCGCAGCTCGACTACACGCAACTCCTCGAGAGCGCCTTTCGAGCCTAGTCTCTCCTTGTCTTCTAGACATGATGCGGCTAGTAGACGTCGGATGGCGCTGCCCACGCTGGCTCTGGCGCTCGAAACACTTGGCCTTCAAGCTGCACATGGATGAATGGACACCACATAGACACTGTTAGGCTTCGTTTGTTGCCAGCTGTGCCGCTCATGACACACCTGTGTGTCGCTCACCTCGTACTCGAGTGCGTGGAGCCAGATCTTGGAGCAGTGGAGCTGCGTCTCGTTGAATGCCTCGTCCGCGCCGACGTGGCACCACGAGCACGTGCGCGCCATGAACTCCTCTTCGCTCTCGCCCGCTTGCTGCGGCGTCGAGAAGTCGCCGTCTTGGCGTGGCGGCAGCTGCTGTTTCGCTGCCGTTGCGAGTGCAATCGCGTCGAGACGCGCTTGAGTCTCACCAAAGTGGAGCTGCCCGCCGTAGCACGGGTCGTTCGCGATCGGGAAGCCAATGAGCTGCAAGTGGAGTCGGATCTGGTGCGTGCGGCCAGTGATGGGCTTACACTGCACGAGACACGTCGCGTTCCCATTGCGCACGAGGCGCACGACTGTCTCGGACGGCTTGCCGTCTGCGTGGCACTCCCACACACCGTCGCGCGCAGAGAGACATCGCAGTGGACAGCTGATCACGAGTTCGTTTGCGTCTGTGAACGAGACGCTGCTCGCTGTGCACTTTTGCTGCGCAGTCTGTACGATCTGCTGCTGGACATCGGGCGTCAGCTCAGTCGGGAAGAGCCCGCGACCGCGCGCCAAGTACGTCTTGGACGCCTGTCGTTCCGCTGCAGTTGGTAGTGACCGAGTCGAGTGTCAGTGCTGAAGCAGCGCTAACACTGTTGAGGTGTGCTAAGCGTGGACGTACCGATGCAGAGCGACAGTGACTTGGCCTTCGCTGGGTGCTTGGCAAACAGCACAATCCCTGAGCACAGCGACAGTCACATGTGCGCGCAAGCAAGTGCGTGCGTGAGCATCTTCGTAGTCATTGCGTCTCGAGCAAGCAAGCGAGCGAGACATACCAGACGTGAGCCGGTCGAGGCGATGGACAATGTGGAGCATCGAGAGCTCAGGTCGCATGTGCTGCACGATCGCATGGAGCGAGTTGTAGCGATACGCGCCGCACGGATGCGTCGCGATCGACGGCGGCTTGTAGACTACGAGCTGCGTGGACGTACGTGACACTCGTGAGCACGAGGACGACACATGCTGGAGGAAGGAGAGTCGCATCAATGGACACATGTGCGTACCACGTCGTCGTCTTCGTGCACGATCGCAACGTCTTCGCCCGACACTGGCGGCTCGTGGCGATGCGCTTTATGCACAATGAGGTCGCCATTCTTGATGACCGTGTCGGGCGCCACGAGCTGTCCGTTCACAGTGATGCGACCCGACTGGATCGCGAATCGCTACGAGCACAAGCAGTCGCTGGGCATGAGACGGCTGGGCATGTCCACTACCACACACAGCAAGACGATGCTGCAGACGTACGTAGTACTCGGGTGTATTCGCGCCAAACTCGGTCGAGAAGACTGCGAGGAGCTCTTTGCCGTACCAGCGCTCCTTCGCGTGCGTGCGGAACTCGTACACGTACGGCTTGACCATGCGGTAGCCTGGCGCACATATTCGCATGAGCGTGGCATGAGCGGTCAAACACAGCCATATCATGTGATGCAAACCGAAGAGTCAATACCATTTGCAAACGAGTACTCTACTCGCGCAACAGCAGTCCCAGGCTTGCGCGATTCGCGCTTGGGTCGCTTCTGGTGCTCCTGGCGCTCGGCATGCGCTTCCTGTGCGCGCAGCTGCTTCTTGCGCTGACGCTTGCTGAGCGCTGGCTCCAGCGGCTCGCTAGCGGTCGCTACTGCGACAGCTTTCTCTTCTTGTTGCTGATCATGTGAAGGCACTGCCACAGCAACGGTCTTGCTGCTGCTGGCAATGCCATCGTGTGCTGTCTCGAGCACTTCGTTGTCGCGCATCCTGTGCTGGTGCTGGTGTTTTGGTTGACCAAGTTGCCAGTCAATCCGTTTAGTAGCACACACAAATGAATTACACTTCAATAGTGAATGCAAGTCATAATGTTCAGTGAATCTGTGTTGATGATGTCTCTAGGTATGCCTTGTCCAAGACCAGTCGCTCACTGCATGCGCGAGTGCGATGCGCTCGACATCGGACACTACCTACAGACGATTCAGCCACGCCATCTCGCGGTCAAACACAGCGCGCGCTTCGTCCGACTTGGCGTCCTTGCGCCGCTTGAACTGGACATTTGGCGAGTACTGTTCCAAACACACACACACAAGCGTCAGCCATCTCTGAACTAGCTCTGGCAACAGCAGCAGCTAGAACAACACGCTCGACGCACCTTGAGGTTGAGATGGCGTGTCACTTGCGCGCGGATCCAGCGCTCTTGGCTCTGCAGTCGGCGCTCAATGCCCGCGACCTTGCGCTTCGAGATCATCTGGTTCTCCGAGTTGAGACGCTGCGGCTCCCAAAAGAGCACGACGCGGCGAAGGTCCGGCGCAACGCTCGCCTATGTAATTCAGCCAAGCGATCGTACTTGTCAGCCAATAGCACTGGATGGCTAGTATACACAACAGAGCAAGCTCTACACTCAGAGCTCAGTCCGGACCTCGACAATGCTCGCAACAACGTCCGTCGCGTTCGAGTCCGAGTCTTGCAGGATCAGCGTCTGGACAAAGTCCGTCACCGAGAGCTCGATGCGCTCCTGACGGTACGAGATGCGCTCGACGTTCACTTTCTTCGGCTTCTTCTCGAGCGGCGCCGAGTTCTTTGTCTCTGGAGCAGGCACGAGTGATCGATAGCACCAAGTGCGTGAGCACAACACAGTGATACTATCCCCACAAGCAACAGCTACAAGCAGCAGCACGAGAACATCACGTACTTGGAAGCGCCATTGACTCGGCATTCTTGCCTGAGCCCGACGAACCACCTGGCTGCAAGTCGTCCAGGACCTTGAGCAGCTTCTTCTTTGAGATGCGCTCAGTCGCACGCTCGATACCCTCGTCATCGTCATCTTCATCGTCGTAGTCGTAGCTCTCAGGACCGTCATTGCTCGCGTCACCATCCCCGTCGTCTTCATCAACATCATCGTCGTCGACATCGTCGGACACGGAGCGCCGCGTGCTCGGGTGGCGCTTGTCAAACGTCTGCATCTTGCGCTCAAACTCCTCGGGCTCGAGCGTGAACAGGTCGTCCACTTCGCTCAGAAACTCCTGCGTCTCTGGATCGTTCTCGTCATCATCGTCATCACCATCATCGTCGTCGCCTTCTTCTTCGAGTGCACCGAAGCGGCCTTGCTTGGCTGCAGCGCGCGACCCGCGCTTGCCACTCTGCTGCTGCTGTTCTTGCATCTGCTTGAACCACTCTTCGATCTCTCTCTCGTCGTTCTGTCATGAAGCACTAGCGTCAGCTCTAGATCGCTATCTATCTCCATTGCGCAGCGCACGTCACCACTCAAGCAAGCAGCTCGCACCTCGTCGCGTTCGTCTTCACCAAAGACTGCATGTGTCTTGGGCACAGTCGAGGCGCTGGTCGGTCCGCTGCGCTTGTTCTTGCGCGCATCTGTGACTGCCGACACGTGGAATAAGCGCTGTTGTTGCTGCTGGTTGAGACGAGCAGGCAATGCAGTCGGTAGTGCACGCAGCAGCGGAGCAGTGCGCGCGAGCTGTCTCGAGTGCATGATCGTTGTCGTTGCCATTGCGCTGCTGCTCGAGTTTGGTTGGTGGCTTTTGGCTCAGAGCTGCGTGTCAAGAATCAGCTGGAGCGCTCCAGATGTGAGATGTGGCGCATCAAGTAGCACAGTACGATTTGCGCCACATGGTGTGCCACTTTGTGGATAATCGCACTTAATCGATGAAGCACAGTTCCTACTTCAAGTGACGCAGCTGTCTCAGGTCGTACTGTATTCGATATGTATACTTCAAATTGTATTGAAAAGTACAATAGACAGAGTGCATAGCGATTCCGACGACACGGTCGACGGACCACACAAACAGGGGGCAAACCTCGTTTTACACCGCTCGAGTCGACCAAGATGCTCCAGAGCTCTCGCCGCGCTGTGCTCCGCGCCGCTGCGCGCGCTGCGGCCGCCCCTGCAACGCGCTCGCTCGCGACGACTGCCATTACGTCGTCGCTCACCCGTCCGCAGCACGTTGCGCCGATCGCGCTCGCTGCTGTGGCGCACGCAAAGCATGCACTGCCAGTGATGCGCCGCGGATTCTCGAGCGCCGCAGGTGCACCAGTGGACGTGCCAGTGCCGTCGATGGGTGACTCGATCTCGGAAGGCACGGTCGTCGAGTGGCTCAAGAAGCCGGGCGACTTTGTCGAGACCGACGAAGTCGTCGTTGTGCTCGAGACCGACAAGGTGAGCGTCGACGTGCGCGCGCCGTTCTCCGGCACGCTTGCGCAGCACCTCGCTGCGATCGACGACAACGTGCTCGTCGGCGCGCCGCTGTTCCAGCTCGTGCAGGGCGAAGGGTCGTCGTCGGCTGCTGCGCCGGCTGCTGCGCCGGATGCTGCGCCGGCTGCTCCTGTGGAGGCTGCGGCGCCAACTCCAGCAGCAGCGGCTGCGACGCCTGCGGGCGAGCCAGAGATCGTGAACGTGCCGTCGATGGGCGACTCGATCTCGGAGGGCACGATCGTGCACTGGTCCAAGAGCGTGGGCGACCACATTGCTGCGGACGACGTCGTGGTCGTGATCGAGACTGACAAGGTGAGCGTCGACGTGCGTGCGCCGAAGGCCGGTGTGATCCAGGAGGTGCTCGCCAAGGTGGACGAAGTCGTCACGATTGGCGCACCGCTGTTCAAGCTCGTGCCAGGTGCTGCGCCTGCCGCTGCGGCTGCTGCGCCAGTCCAGGCTGCGGCACCGACGCCAGCGGCTCCAGCATCGACGCCAGCACCGACTTCGGCTGCTGCGCCAGCGAAGGCACCTGCTGCAGCTGCGCCACAGTCGAGCGCGACGCACCCGCTGCTGCTCGCACCGGAGCGTGCGACGCGCCGCGAGAAGATGAGCCGCATGCGTCTGCGCACGGCCGAGCGCTTGAAAGAGTCGCAAAACACGTCGGCGAGCCTCACGACGTTCCAGGAGGTCGACATGACGAACATCATCAACTTGCGCAAGCAGTACAAGGACGCGTTCGAGGCGAAGCACGGCGCGAAGCTCGGCTTCATGTCGGCGTTCATCAAAGCGAGTGCCTCGGCGCTGCTCGAAGTCCCAGGTGTGAACGCCATGATCGACGACGCGCACCAAGAGATCGTGTACCGCGACTACGTCGACATGAGCGTCGCCGTATCGACACCAAAGGGTCTCGTCACGCCTGTGCTCCAGAACACCGAGTCGATGGGGTTTGCGGACATTGAGAAGAAGCTCGCGGAGCTCGCGGAGCGTGCGCGCGCTGGGAAGCTCACGCTCGAAGAGATGACTGGCGGGAACTTCACGATCTCGAACGGCGGCGTCTTTGGCTCGCTCATGGGCACGCCGATCATCAACTTGCCGCAGTCGGCGATCCTCGGCATGCACGCGACGAAGCTCCGTCCAGTCGTGCTCAACGGCGAAGTCGTTGCGCGTCCGATGATGTACCTCGCGCTCACGTACGACCACCGCTTGATCGACGGCCGAGAGGCCGTGACGTGCCTCAAGGGCATTGCGGACAAGATCGAGAACCCGGAGCGTCTCTTGCTCGACCTCTAGAGCACTCGCACTTGTCTCAATCGAGTGCGTTGCTCGCTGCGTGCGCGTCGATGACATAGCTCCCATGAAGGAACAGACACACAAACGCGAGCAGACACACTGACAGATAGGTGGCGGCTGTACACACACTCACTCATGCATTGGCTCTCGACTGTAGCAGATGCTTGCAGGAATGAATGGATGCATGTATGGCTGAACGACTGAGCGAGTTTACCATTTGGATGTGTTGCGTGCTGGTGCTGCTGTTCATCGCTCTCACACTCAAACACCTGGCTTGGGTCCACAACAAATGCAAGGATCAACAGAGTCTTACGTCCATCTACGTTCATCTACATTCATCCAAGCCTCCACTATTCCTGGTGTCTTTTACCGTCAAGTTCGCCGTCAAGCTCGACAAGCTCGGCTCCAAGCGTGGTGTTGTCGTCAGGCGTTCATTGCGATGACCGACGCGCTTGCTCGATCTCGGTCGATAAGCAATGCCGCACTACCGAATGCTGTGCTGACGGCTGAATCGACCAGGAGGCTGTCAATGCGCGAGGTCGGCGACACAGCCGACGAAGACAGCGTGATGGTGCCACAGCGCTGGGCAACCATTGTGCCGACTGTCGCGACGACACCTCCTCCGCCCAAGATCCGACGACTCTCGAGCCGCATGCGCTCGGTTACTCGCACGACTCGAGTCCATCCGATATCGCCTGTACTCCACCGACGCACTCGATGGAGTCGCCCAAGCACTGCGTTCAGGAAGAACGTCCGAGGTGTCGCGTCGAGGATGTCGTTCCGTGTCACGGACAACAGTGTGAACTCAACCTGGCGCCATCGGTATCGCTCCGAAGTGTGGCTCCACGCTGCGCAGACACTGTCGATCCTGTTGCGCAACTCGCTCGCGTGCGTCGCGTGCATCTGGTGCTCGACGCTCTTCTTCAGTCACGGCAATGCACTGTCCGGCAAGTCGGCCGAGCACCAGTCGGACTTTGAGTTCCTCGCAGGCACTGCGGTCGCGTGCCACGCAGCGTACTACTGGCTGTTCCTAGCTGCATACACACCAGCACTCTTGCCACTCGAGTTCGTGGTCTTGCGCGAGCGCAATCGATCGACGACGTTTCTGTTCTGCGTTCAGCGGCTCGTGCGGCACACGCTCTCTGTCTATGTGGGCTCGCTCGCACTGCTCGCCGCCTACCTTGCACTCTTTCGCGTGTCGCCACCTGCGCTTCGGCAAGCCCATGTGCAGTTCTACGTCAGCGCGGTGTGCACCTTCATCTACAACACGAGTCTCGCCATCGCACTGCGGCGCATCTTTCGAAACGAGACGGTCATTGGACTCAGCCGTCAGCGCCTGAGCAGCTTCCAGCACCGAACGTGCGTGCGCACAGCTGCGAACTTCATCAAGATGTCGGTGCGCATGGCACCGATGCTCGTTACAGTCTTGTTCGCCGGGCTCTACGTCCAGCTCACGAGCGGCTACCAAGTGAATGGCGACTGGGATTTCCTCGCGTACACACTTGGGAGCCTCGCGTTCAAGGTTCTGATCAAAGAGATCGCAAAGCTCGGGATCGTGCGGCTCAAGGTCCAGGACCCGCGCACGGTCTTCCTCGTCGTGGGCTTACCGACGGTCTTGGTCGACACACAGGTGCGCATCATGCTCCAGCGCGTCCAGAGCACGCGGTACACACTGGTCTGGACATTTGGCATGGCCGTGCTCGAGATCGCGATGCGGCTCGGCAAAGTCCTGTGGACGAAGCGGCGACTGCAGCGCCGTGGCTCGCGCGTCGCATCGACAGTCGTAGCGCAAGTCGCAGTACAAGCGCGCGGCACGAGCAAGGGCGGCGCGGCTGCTACAGTCGCGAAGAAGTTTGGCTCGCTTCACGACAACACGAGCGACATGCAGTGGAAGATCCACACAGTGGCGTTCCAGATCGCCGAGTCGTACGCCAACATGTCGGCCGAGTACATTGCGATCGGTTGCTCCACGTGCGTGCTCTACTTCTACTGGGACCACCCCAAGTACAACCTCCGCGACTACAAGCGCAGCGTCGACGACACTGCCGCGTCGTCCAACATTCTGTGGCGCCAAGCGCCGACGCTCGCGCTCCAGGTCGGTCTCGAGATCGTCGTCGACTACATCTCGAGCGTGTTTGAGGTCGGCGAAGGCATCGACTTTTACGAGATCCGGCGCTACCGCGTCTACCTCGGTTTCCTCTTTGTCTGCATCGCGTCCGTGAACATCCACATCTGCGTCATGATGTACATGAACATCCACTAGGCTCCTCCAGTTCGTCCTCGCTCACTATCGAAGATGAAAGGCTAGAGACACTGCGATCGACATCGTTCAGCGTCGCATTCAAGCCAGAGGTGAGCATCTCTCGCAAGTCTTACGACGCACTCTTCGTTGCGATCCACACAGTCACAAGACCATCTGCTCACTCACAGCCAGCACTTGCTCGGGCGTCAGTGTGCTGATCCGGCACACTTCAAGCATCGTCGTGATCTGCTCGAGCTCAGACGACACCGAACGTCCATCGCTCTCGCTCAACACGCTCTGGATCGCGCGCACTCGACTCGACTCGAGCGCAAACAAGTGCGTCAGATCCACGAGCTTGCGCACATGGCGCTTCGATCGCGCAGCGCAGCGCTCGAGTACAGTGAGCAAGACGCTGATGTCCAGTGTGAACTGAGCGCGTGCCTGTGGTGTCCAGACAGTCGCGCTCTGGTGCGAGTACGACTCGCTCGCAGCTATGACAGTGTCAAACACGAGCTCGTCAAGCGCTGACGCAACGCTCTTGACAAGGTGCGAGCGACTGTCGACGCTGAGGCGCTCGCGTGCAACGGCAAGGACGCGATCGAGCAGCGCATAGCTCGCACCAATCGCCGGTGACACGTCTTGCTGCAACGGAGTACTCGCACTCGCGCTACTGGCATCTCCAAACAGACTGCTCACGACACGCACGCACATCACTCAGACCATGAGCGACTGACATATCACAACGGTACAAAGCAGCAGCAAGAGCATCGTACCTCTGCGTGTAGAGCTTCATGTCGCGCCGCCACGCGATGCCAACGACGTCGACGATGCTCTGAAGCAGCCGCTGCGAGAGCGCTTTGAACTCGGCGATCTGCCGCTCAAAGATCGAGCGCGCAAAGATCAGCTCTTCTTCTTCGCGTGCTGCTGCAGCTTTGGCCGCTGCCTCCTCTGCTTCTGCGCTCTGTTTCGTCTCGCTGCGCTGCTCTGCGGTCTTGTCTCCGTCACCGCTACTGCTTTCAGTCGCGGTGTCGCCACGACCAAGCAAACTGCGCATCGTCTTTGACCCGACCGAGTACGCGGCAGAGAACGCTGCGGTTGGCCCAATGAGCGAGCCGGGACCGGCAATCGCATGACGCACAGCGACTGCTTCTTCGCGCGTGAGCACAGCGTTTGACGCCGCCTGTGCTGCGCTCTGGAGCACTGACTTGGAGTACGCGAGGTGGATCTGGAGCACGTGCGACCGCGACGTGTTTGACTGCACGACCTTCTTCGTGAGCTCGAGGAAGATACTCGACTGTTCCCACGCCGCCAAGAGCTCGACAATCGACTCGAGCGCGTTCACGACAACGCAGACGTCTGCGACCGCGGCCACGACGTTGCTGCTGCCGTGGACGTTGATCGCACGCGCACGGCGCTCGCACTCGCGCAGCATCGCACGCAAGAGCACGTGGTGCACGTGCGTCAAGTACAGGAACCGGTGCTCGTCGCTCGCCATGAATACGAACCGGCGGCACATAAAGTCGAGCAGTGACGCAAAGTCCAGTGCACTGCGCGGCACAGCACTGCGCTCATCCAAGAGTCCGTCGGTACGGTCGTCGAGACTGATCGCCCAGGCTTTCGCGTCGTCGTCTGGGAAGATCGTGCGCGTGAGCATGTGCGTCGCGTACTCGACGTCGACGTGCGTCCAGGCGATGAACACTGCCATGTCGTCTGTGAACACGTCGATGCATCGCGGGAAGACCGTGCGGTCGTGTGAGTTTGCGTACGACGCGTACGCAAACGCGTCGTCGATCGTCTGCTCAAAGAGTAGGACTTCGTCGAGTGTGTGGCAGAACAGCGCCTTGTGCTGCGTTGTCCAGAGAACAAGACAACGACAGTGCACCGGTGTGTTAGTCAGGCAGGCAGTCAGATAGGAGGAGAAGTGTACGACGAGACGCACCGCAATGAGACTCGGGAGATCTTTCCGGAGCTTGCGCTGGACGACGCGAATGAGCCCACGCAGGAGCAGCACTTGCGCGTCACAACACGGCAACGACGCGCGCTGTTTCTCGAGCTCAGGCGTGAGCACTGCGTGCAGGAACGGCGCGTGCGCGTGCACTTGCGTCAGCACGTGGCTCAAGACCCACTCGGGTTTCGCCAAGCGGTTCGTTGGACTCGCAGTCCGCTCAAAGTGGTACTGGAAGCGCACAACGAGCGCTTGCAGCAGCGTCTCGATCGCCCAGAGCTCATGCGACGGCACTCGCGCTTCTGAGGCAGAGGCAGCACTTTCTTGACTCCGCTGCAGCGCGAGCAAGTACGCAAACGCTTGACCAACGGCTTCGAGCTTCGTGCTCTGCTCTCTCAGTGCCACACCAGCAGATTGGCAGATAGACAGACATCCACATGGCCACGTCAGCTCCAGTGTCAGTACACGCCTGTGATGCTGGAGCGTACGAACTCGCACCTTTGCCTCGAGGTCCTCAGTAGAGAGCTCTGCTGGCCACGCAATCGCTTCGAGCGTCTGCTGGAGCTTCTCGAGCGCAAACGTCTTGAGGTCCTGCGTGAGCGCAGCGATGCGGCGCTCAGCGATCGTCTGTGCGTCGCAGTGACACAAAGCAGAGCGGAGCAGTGTGTTAGCCGCCATGAAGAGCAGATCCACTGTCACACACTGCGACGCGCACATACAAACGTACGTGGATGTGTGTGTACTCGACTGGCAGCGCAGCTGCAAACGCAGTGAACGCCTGGAACGCATCGAGCGCGCTTCGAGTCGCCTGCACAGCTTCAGCTCGCGCATGCTGACTCAGGCGCTCGACTTCAAGTGCTGCACGAAAATACGCGGCGCGCGCTTCAAGCGCCTCGAGCTTGCGCTGTGCCGGCGCAACGAGCGCTGCGACGTCGCGAAAGTGGTGCTCCGAGTCGCTCAGCTCACTCAAGAGCGCGGTCACGTCTGCATGGGCCTCGGCCGTTTGCTCATCAATGCCACTAGCACCGCTGTTGCTGCTATCGCTTGTCTTGAGAAGGAGCAGCTGCTCCTGCGTTTGCGCGTCGAGCGCCTCGAGCTGCGCGCTCGCGACAGCAAAGTCATTTTGTGCAGACACGTGGAGCTCGCGCAGTGCTGCCGAGACACTCGCCCAGTCGAGTGCATCTGCGCGGTCTTCAGGCTCATGCTCGGGGTTCGTTGCAGCGAGTACGTCGATGTCGACACGTCGGCGCACTGCTGCGGGCACACGCGCGAACACTGCCTCGCTCACCTGCGCAAGGCGAGCACCGAGCATGTCGTCCGGCAGCATATGAACTGAAGTCGTATCTATTCGGATGCTCTACACTTAAACGAAAAGTTGATACATTGTACCGTTTTTGCAATTCATACAGTGAAATGTTTGTATACTTTTCACAGGTGTCGAGCGTTTCTCTACATGTATTTTCGTAAGAAAGTCGAAATTTGACTTTGTTTTCACAAATTTCAGAAATGACCCTTTCAAAAGTGATCAGTTCTAGGTGCGTATTTTTCTACCACCCCGCGTATTTTCTACCACCTGTACTGTACTGCTTTCATTTCGTTTGAGAGTACTGCATACTTATTCGAAAGCCGTGCGTATTTTTCTACCATCTGCACTGTCAAATCGCTACGTAGGGCTCTTGATTTTGAGGAACTGTGGATTTTAGTATTAACCAGGAAAGGAGTGGCCCTTTTGATTTTCGCTGGTCTCTTATGATTGATGAATCATGAACGGATGGTATCGTGATTTATATATGATTGTCACTAATCATAACTAGCGTTAGCTCTGATCAAATGACACAATCATCGTTGCCTCGCCCAGGTCCTCACATCGCTGGCTCGCTGAACCGCGTACGAACGCACTGTGATGGCATCGCTTGATGCCTCGATCTGTTTCGTTATGCTCGTTTCTCGCGATCAATGCGATCAACGCATATGCATTCCTGTCACCTCAACTCGCAGCGCCTGCGTGATGCTTCGATGCTTGAGCATACCTTGAACATATGCTGCATGTGTAGTTTATGAGTGTGTGCACACTCAACCAGCATCAGACATCACTGCACACTCATCTTCAGAGTGAAAGGATTTGGTTGGCACTCTACTTGTCAACGACTGACGTGATTGACAGTCGCAACCAAGAGAAGAAAAATAGGTCATTGTAAAACGGTAAAAATGAGGCCATTGTACAAGATTAAACAATCTTAAAATCGGGGCAAATAGATGTCTCTAATCGAGACTTCTATTCTTGATTCCGAGCCATTTGGTGTTTGCTTGGAGCTGTTGTGTGAGTCGGTCCAAGCGTTTCTCGCTGTTAGGAGCCATTTGGCCGTATGAAATGAGCTGATACCTGTCGACCTACAAATTCGACACTTTTGTGAGACATTTTCGTTTTCAATTGTCTGTACCCTGAAGTCATTTACGCTAGAAAAACAGCCAGGCTTCAAACAGCAATTCCGAGCCTGAAGGTGGCGCTTTTTAAAGACTCATTTATCGTTATACAGGGATCAGCTCGAGAGTGTGCCCAAATTTGGCACTGAGCTAATTCGGTGGCGACTGTGCAAAATATCAAGTTTGGGTAGACTTTTTAAATTGGCTCGAAATTTGAGCCAATTACATTTGCGTAAGCGATCGCGCGTTATACATATTGTGAACGGACTCAAAAAACAAAATATTTTTAAGAAGTAAAGTACTGTACAAAAAGTATGAAAATTTTTCGGTTCATTCGAATTGTTTTTTCAATGTTTCGCTCACAATAAGTCTGAAACATAAAACATGTCAATTCCGATTGTTTCTAATATATACTCAAATTTTACTTCATTCGGGAAATAGTTTGAATGAAATATGAACAAAAATGAGCATTTGGTTAAATTTATGTATCAAGAAAATATGTATCTTTCGCAACATCTAGCCAGAAAAATATATTCAATTCTGAGATACTTCGACACGAAGAACAACGTTACCAAAAAGTACATTAACGGGTGTGAAGACCAATACAGCAATATTATATATCGAAATTTCAAGATTGGTTGTGAGATAGATATTTTTGGAAATGTATGTTGAACGTCATATTTTATTCATGTATTATCTTATTGCAGGGAAACAAACGGCACCTTGCGTTTGTTAATAAAGTGCGCGACAAAAGTCTTGAAAAAAACTATTTTGTTGGCTGTACCGTCAATTTTGCTCGTAGAAGCTAAAAACATATCAAAAACGATAGAGCGTTCTGCGACGATTGCGGTGATACAATCCGATCACCGAAATTCGCAG
>JAASFN010000410.1:0-21193 GCA_023333795.1 Globisporangium rhizosaccharum | reverse complement strand
CGGTCGCGACTTACACCTGCATCATCTAAAGATCTTCACAGCTCAGCATAGCACAGACCTGGACGCAGCGACTGACTGGAGATCACATGACCGGGTCTGGCAACAACTATAAGCTCACAATGCACTCGTTCCTTCATCGCTCTCTTGACGGAATGGGCTGACGCATGTCCTGCAAGCAGTAGGAGCTCCGTGTGCCACACCTATAGTCCTAGGCTACCTCGTTAGGAATCTGACTGCTACGCGCTACGTCACTACGCTTGACATTGACGCACGTTCGTTCTCTTTCACAGCAGCAGAGATCGCGAGCAGTTCCTGCACTTGTCGTGCAAAGCGCTTGGCTGCGCCAGTTTGCTTCCCTCCGCGCCGTGTCTTCCTTGGCTTTGGTGGCTTTGCGTTAGCGATCGTGCTCACACTCGCTTGCCTCGTAGCTTCCTCTTGCATTGCCCCAAGTGCTGTAGGAGCAGCGCCTGAGTCGGCGACTGCTGCACTAGCGCAAGCAGCAGCAAGCGCTATCGGATCGTGATCCCAACAAGACTCTTCGTTGCCTTCAGAGCGCTGAGGCGAGTCTGCGAACGTCGCGTTCGCTCGCTCACTGATGTCACGCACGATCGGGTCGTGAAGCTGCTGCGACCTTGTATCCGCGTAGCGCTGGACAGAGAATGGAGCTGAATGCGGCGATCGTGCGCCGTGAACGGCGACTCGAGGAGATGGCCGCTGGCTTCGCATCTGCGCACTCTGGATGCGTCGGCTGTTGGTGTATGCAAACGCCGCTGACTGCGCCGCAGTGGTGAGCTCACGAGGTGTATCGCTTCGAGACGCACCACTCGCTGCTGTTGTTGGACGCACAGGTGGGCGACGAGGACTCTTGTGCGTATGCAGCTCCGACTGGATGTCTTCGTCTCTGGTCGTAGAACTGTGTTCGAGCAAAGGAGGATGATGGTGATGGCGAGTAGGATCCGAGCCATCCGGCTCGCTACTTCGAAAGTCAAGCGGCTCTTGCCACACTGGCTGCCACGGCATGCTCGCCTCTTGATCCTGGAACAAGTGCCTCGTAAGAATGAGCGGACTCCGCAGTGGATTCAGCTCCTGCTGCACTGCGAGCTCGGCTGCACCGAGGCGCTGGACATACGACGACTGTATCCACTCGCTCCGTCGCTGTCGCTCCACTGCTTCGAGCGCCGCCGCCGTGTTTGCGCGCTCACGTGTCGTGGATGCCTCGGTGCGCGCTGATCGAGACTGCGCAAACTTCCAGGACGCGGCTTGTTGATCGACTGCGCTATCAGCACTTACATTGAGACCGAGCGGTCGCCGATCACGCTCAGCGCCAGCACTCTCGCTTCGTTCGTGCTCAGCGACTTCGCACATCAACGCTTCGATGTACTGCGCTGTGTTGTAGTAGTCCTCTGACGTCAGCGGACTCGGCGCAGCTTTGCGCATGCTTGTCGTGTCCACGCTTGCGTGTGCCTGTGTAGTCGTCGTTGGATGGCGGTTGCTCCGCCGAGTCGCTCGTCTTGCTGCTTTTGCGTCGGACGAGAGCCACTTCTCTTCGTCGAGGAGGTTCTGCAGCGCTGTGTCGCTCTCAAAGAACTCGGCAAAGTGCTCGAGCAGCGCGCCTTCGCGCTTGTCGGTCACTACTTGGTGCGCTTGCTCCTCGAGCACGTCTTGTTGCGACGGCTGGAACGCAGCCATGTCTTTGAAGAACTCGCTCAAGAGCGCGACGTGAGCGTCCATCGTAGCTGCGCGCTCACTGGTGTCCGCTTTCTCAACCTCGTTGTCCGTGCTTGGCACAGACGACTCGGTGTGTTGGCCATTGCCACTCACATCTGCAAAGAGCGCGCGCTTCTTCGTCAAGCGCTCGAGCGTTGCGGTCACTTTGGCGTGCGCTGCGTCCGCGTGCTGGCTTAGCCGGAGCTGTCGCTCTATCGCTCGTGCGCGGAGGAACTGACAACGATGAGTGCACGGCCATCCAGTGCGAGCAGCGTCGCGTCAGATCTGATCTCCATCGATCGTCCGCCTCCAGTCGTTCGGGTGCACGCAGGCTACTACTGTGGTGCTCGACGCACCTTGGACTTGAGCGTCTCAGCGACTGAGGCGGTCTTGACGTGCGTCACTTTCGATCCTTCGAGGAGCTCAGGCGGTGGCTCGGCTGTCAGCGCTTGCTGCCGCTTCTTCCGCAAGAGCAGTAGGCGCCGCAAGAGACTCGCGCTCGTGCAAATCGCACTGGGACTCACGAGCGCAGCGTCTGCGTCAGCGGATCCACAAGTCTCGTTGTGGCCAAAACCGCCATCTCTAGTGGAGCCCTCAAGGGTTGCGCTGTCTCCTGCGGTGTCATGGTCATGAGAGGCGGCGCCATCTGAGCTGCTCTCGTGCTGCTGCTGCTGCTCCAGGTCCTCCACTTCGCCGTACTGCGCTTCAAAGTAGAAGCCATGGAGCGAGAAGATGTACAGATAGTACAAGCCAGCAGCCGACGGTAGTGCGTCCTCAGAGCCAGGCGTATCAGCGCCAGTGTCTGACGCCATTGCGTCGCTAGTGCGAACCCAGATTGGGTCGTTGATCACGATCGTCTTGGTCTCGTTCGTGCCACTGAGACGATGCGGCACAGAGAGCAACGTCAGCGCCAGCGAGTCGATGAAGAGTGGCATCGTGCATACAATGGCAAGAGCCAACGCGAGTGTACCTGAGCGTGGTGTGCCACTGCTGCGGCAGTGTCGCTTCGAGCTTCTGCACGCGCGCACTTGGTCGCATGGCTGCGTTGTCGTGGTACTTGATGACAAACACAAACGAGTGCGCTGTCGTTGCATCCGAGCTGCTACTGGTTCCATGATGTGGCGATAACAATGATGGTGGCGTAAGCGCTGCAAGGATCGCTGCTGCGCCAGCGCCGCCGCCAGATGTTGTGTTCTGGATCAGCGACGTCTTGAGCGTGATTGCGAACGGCGATGTGCGAGCGCGATGGTCGATCGCAAACATCCGCGTGGTTTGGCGATCGATGCGGCCGCACAGACTGTTTGCTACGCCGTAGACGAGCGGGAACGGGTCCTGGATGCTCGAGAACAGCGTGAGGATCGGTGCAAGCGACGATGTCGATGACATGCCCGCTGAACGCGATGATACAGTGTCCTCTCGTGCATCGCTCGCGTCGCGCTGAAGCTCTTGCTCGCGGCCGTCAACGAGTCTTAGACATGCGTAGAGCGTGAGCGTGCGGCGACTGATGCAGTGGTTCGGGATCACAAGCAGCGACGGGCGGTCACCGAGACTCCGGAACGTCCAGAGGAACTGCTTCTCGAGCTCGACAAAGTGCGCTTTGAGCGCAATCGTCTGGCGCCGCACGCTCGTGCGACTGTCGCGCTCGCGGATCAAGAGCTTCGCGCTCGTTGAGAGCTGGAGCTCCGCGGGTCTGGACGGCAAGCACGAGCAGAGTCAGAGACAGACAAACAGCCGCAAGTGGTCGCACTGGTGCGCATCATGGCAGAGGAGTCCTAACACTAGGGCAGCGCTGTACGGGGCACTCAACCGCGTACTTTTCGTTCCCAAGCAGGACCATGAGCACGAGTGGCTGAGTCGAGAGCTTTGCCTGCGAGTGGAGCGCACACGCGCTCATAGTGAGCACGTGGCGGTGGCGTTGTCCTAGAACAAGGGCACCCGCGCACCTTGAGTTCGTAGTACTGCGTCTTTGGACGGAGCTGGCAGGGCGTGAGGCGCTCGAGTGGGATCGCGCGCCATGCAATCGCATCGAGCTGCTCGCCGGGATGTGGCTCCGTCTCACTGCTCGCCAGTGCGAGACGCGTTGGGTCTCGAAACGGAGGCAACGTCGTCTGCAGACGCTGCGCCATGAGCTGCAGGAACTCGAGACACGCGTCGACCGACCCAGTCTGTAAGGCACCGGCACGCGCAAACCTGTGAGCTCTCTCTGAGCGTCCTAGCGTTTGCAACTGCACATAGGTACGCTACCGTGCACGCCGTCGCGAGATCCAGGAGCGAGATCACAAAGCCCTCAAAGCTGAGTCCATCGCGGCCGTACGCGTCAAAGTCGCAGTCGCGCTGCCAGTCGCGCTCGGCTTGGTCCTGGGCTTCAAAGCCCGGGAGTCCTGGGAAGAGCCACAGCAGGACCTGGAACGAGAACACAACGTACTTGTCGCGCGCGAGCTCTTGCCACTCGGGGATCTCCAGTCGCGCACAGTCACACATAGGAGCGTATTCGTACACGCCAGTCAACTGTCTGAGGTCATGCACGCGAGAGTCACGCACAACCATCGCAAACAGAAGAGGTAGGACTCGACCAACGCACAGGCTTGCGAGATGATGGCAGGAGTGCGCCAGACGCCAGCTCGTGCTGAGCGCCGCCAAAGTGCGCGAGCGGCCAGCACACGTCAGTGATGAAGCGCTTGATGCGCGGATCAAAGTACACGCCGACGACGCGCTCGAGCTCCGAGCGCTCATCGTCCTCGCTCCTATCGCCAGGCTCGCTGTCGTTGCCGTCGCGTGTGGCTGTCGCCGCGTTCGCCGCATTGAACTTTGCGCGCTCTCGCGGTGTCACTGAGCTTTGTGCTGAGTCCGAGAGTGCTGTGCCAGCAGCACCGGAGTCGCCGCTCGGTGCATCTGTATCGTGCAGGAAGCGCACGCGCGGCTGGTACTTGGACCGCAAGAGCTCGTAGCCTGGCCGCGTGCGAATGCTCACGCGTCCGCGCTCAACGCGACGCAGTAGCACAGCGTTGTAGCACTCGTGGAGGTATGCGAGCTCGAGCAGCACGCGCGGCGGTGGCTCTGCGTCAGTCGCCATGAGGCTCTTGGACGACTCGGCACATTCGGCTCAAAACGCACCGAGTCGCTGAAGATAGCTACCAGACTCAGTGACGAACTAGCCTTTGGTAACAGATCACGTAGGCGCTTTGGCTCATTCGATCTCATCTACCAGCGCCAGTGGCAGAGTCAGTCAGTCAGTCAACGCATGCTATGCGTGTGTGTGTGTGTTCGTGTTGATGCACGGAGTGCGTACGAACTGAGCCTACAGGGTTGGTCGACTTCTGAAGTAGTTAAGAATCAGATCTGATACTAGGTCTGAGCTGATCTGCGATCTGAGACGGAATTGATCCGATCAGAGCGACGACGACGGCGCACTTGGCTCGACTTCGACGATCGCTTCGATCTCGACCGCGACGTTCACTGGCAGCGCATTCGTGCCGACGGCCGAACGCGCGTGCTTGCCCTTTGCGCCAAAGATCTCGACGAGCGCATCCGACGCGCCGTTGATCACCGCCGGCTGGTTCGCGAACCCGTCGACGCAGTTCACAAAGCCCGTGAGCTTCACGAAGCGCTTGATGTGGTCGAGGTCCCCGAGCTCGTCTGTCGTTGCGCAAGATACCCAGAAGAGAGTTAGACTGACTGGCTAGACACAGATACGTGTTGTGCGTGCGTGAGCAGATGAACGTACGCTTGAGCGTCGCGAGGAGACTGAGCACGACGCGGTGCGCCGCCTTGTAGCCCTCCTCCTGCGTCACGTCCTTGCCGACTTTGCCGGTAATGAGCTCGCCTGCCGCACTGATCGAGACGTGGCCCGCTGTGTATGTGTGGCGATGACAACCGATCACACAGGCGTGAGGAGGTGTGCTTTGTGATGGCACGAGCACAAGACGGACAAACAGACAGTGCCTCGTCGGAAGACGCACCCGTGAAGATGAGGTTGCCCGAGCGCACGATGTTGACGTAGTTGCCAGCAGGCGCCGTGGCAGCTGAGAGCACGTAGCCGAGCTCCGCGAGACGGTCGTCGATCTTCCCCATTGTTGCTTGAGCTGTTTCTGCGATTCTGCGGCTGTGCTGAGTTGAGCATTTTTTTTAAAAAATGTAAAAAATGTAAAACAATATGACTCTGTTTGCTTGTCATTCTCAAACAAATGGCTAAGCAGCTCGGCCATGTCCTCGACGACACTGTCAGTCCAATGCCTGAGCAAGAAGCGACTGCATCAGTAGTGGTAGCAGATGAAGATCAATGTGAAGCAGTGTGGCGCTCGCAGCAGATCTGGGCCGACTCGGGCTTCCTCGCGTTCCTCGCAGCGCACGAGATCGAGCGCAGCGACCTGCTCGGTGACAACAACAAGAGCAGCAGCACGGAGACGACGGAGCGCCGCTTCTTCCGGTACTGAGCAACTTGCATCGCAGTAGCTGCCATCTGTGCTTGTGCAGCTCCCACACGACTGATGCAGCTCTGTGTATGAACATCGCAAACTAACAGCATGAAACAGCGTGACGATGGCACCACACGCGACGATGCGGACGTCATTCACCTCGTTGCAGCGAGTCTCGAGCGCGAAGGCATCGCAGATGTAGCGCCAACGCCTGTGCCGTGGCTCCCGAGCTTCTTTGCGCTGCCAGTCGCGACACCGCTTGCGCGCATCGACCTCTACCGCACAGGCGAGCTCTACGGCATCGACATCTCATCTGGCTATGCCGTCACGCTGCTCAACATCCAGCCAGGTCCGTCGCTTGCTGTGCCTACGTGTATCTAATGCCATGACGCTCGGACTCACCGCTCGCTTTCACTCGCTCGTGACTAGGCGAGCACGTCCTCGATCTGTGCTGCGCACCTGGCGCGAAGCTCACGATGATCGCCGACTTGCTCCGCCTCCGCGGCAGCGTCACGGGCGTCGACTACTCGCGCCAGCGCATTGGCGCGTGCAAGCAGCTCGTGCACAAGTACCAGCTCACGCAGGCGTCGACTGCTGACATTAGCGCTGACACTGCGTCCTGGCGCTGCCGGCTCTTCCACGCCGACGGTCGGACGTTTGCGCTTGGTCCAACGACTGAGTGCGACGCAGTCGATGGCATCGAGACGGTGCTCGATACACACGAGATCGCGTCTCGGAGCGTCCACACGCAGCAGCGCAAGCGCATGAACAAGAGCGCGCGCGCTCGCATGCGCAAGCGCCACAAGTTCGCCTTAGCATCAGACGCAATCGGTGGCGACGATAGCACTGACGCCATGGCAGCACCACTGGTGCTCTACGACAAAGTCCTCGTCGACGCCGAGTGCACGCACGACGGATCAATCCGGCACTTGCAGAAGAACGACTCGCTCGCCAAGTGGCGCGACTACGTCTCGAAGCACTTGAGTGCGAGCGAACTCGCGCGCATCCTCGCGCTCCAAGCCGCGCTCATCCGGTGCGTCCGTGCCAAGCGGCGCTATGGATTGGCTCTGTTGGTCTACTGACGCTCGTCTGTACGACTGCGTTTGGACGGATGTAGCAATGGCTTTGCGCTGCTGTGCGCAGGCGGCGAGATGGTCTACAGCACGTGCAGTCTCTCAGTGAAGCAGAACGAAGACATCGTTGCTGCGTTCTTGGCCGAGCACCCGAACGCAGTGCTCGAGCCCATTGCGCGCGATGGAATCCCGTGCGAGGTGCGTCTCTGTGGCAAAGGTCCTGGTTGTGGACACGATGGTCGTGGATGGTTCTCACTTAGGCGAAAGCACGACTCTTGCAATGGCGGTCTCTGCTTGCGACCACACACAGGAAGGACGCCTACGCGGCACAGTGCGCTTCACGCCTGCGCGCAACACGAGCGGCTTGTTCATCGCGAAGATCCGCAAAGCTGCTTCTGATGAGATAACAAGAGACGCACGGCAGCTCGAGCGCTCGAACTGAGGACTCTGTTGATAGACTCGTCTGTCGCGATACGTTCGACTGCTGTGAGTGTAGTGGTCAGCACAAGTGAGTCAATGATACAGACGTAGGCTGAGGGTAACAGTGTTGAAGACGAAGTGGTCATTCGAGACGTATGTGGTCATTCACTCTATCTTGAGGTGGTAAGACACAGCAGGGCTGATCGTCCCCCTGCTCAGGCACCGGCAGACTACATGGTCACTACTCGCTGATCCAACCGACACACAGCGACGCACGCACTGCGAGAGTGTGTGAGCGTGAGCGCTTGACTGACTGCGATGGAGCTGGTCACACATGACGACGACAACGACGAGACTGAGCGCGCGCGCTGGACGTTCGTGATGGAAGCTGCGTATTCGCTGCCGACGATCGACTTGGACGTGACGCCAGTCGCAAAAGCGCTGCCCCCAGACCGCCACGCGCGCTTCCTTGCGCTCATGCGGCGCTACTACGCGCGCTTCGGTCTCCTGTACCGCGTGAGTGGCGTCGTGTCGCTCACAGTCGTGTTCATCGACGCGCCGATCGAATGAGCGCTGTCTGTGTCAGCGCTCTTGCTTGCAGCGCCAGCGCTCACGTGCTCGACGGCAATGATGGGCACCGACGTCATGCGCATCCTCGTGCGCGAGTACGAGTTCTGGTTCTTCACGATCATGAACACGATCAACTGGGGCACGCTCGCGACGTTCTACTGGGACGCACGCATCGTGAGTCTTATCCACGGCTTGATCGGGACGCAAGTGATCATCCTCATTGACGCCAACTTCCGCACAGTCGTGAGCGCGCTCAAGAGCGTCGCGATCGCAGCGCCAGTGCTCACAATCACTGCTATCGCGTGCTTCTTTCGGCTCCTGAGCACGCAGCAAACAAACTACCGCGCCATTCCAGTCGCCAACATCACAGTCTCGCTCGTCGACGTGTTTGTGAACACAGCGCTCACGCTCGCGGTCTTCATCGCGCGCAAGAGCTACACGAAGCCACAGCAGTCTCCGTGCGATTCGGTGCGTCGTCTTCCGTGCCAGGCTCCGACTCATCCCACTCACTGCTGCGAGCGCTGCGCCTGTTACTGTGAGTGCGAGTCGAACGCCGTCACCAGGGCACCTGCACATGTCCAAGCCAGCAATGACCATGACAATGAGCGCCGTGGCACCGTGGTGCGCAGGTGAGATAACCCATCGCCGCCACCAAGCTCACGTCACGCTCGTGCCGCTCAAGCTCCCGTCGCTCGACGTTCGGCGAACTGTTGCACCGCGGTTCTCGCCGCTGCTCGTGCCAGCGTCGCGCCTCGGGATGGCGTTCGTCTTGCTCAACGGCGCCGCAGGACTCGCACTCACAATGGTCACGCTTACGCGTCCACGTCGTCAAGACCATGATGTTGCAGCACCAATAGCACCAGCGCTAGCGCACGAGTCCCTCAGCTACGACACCGACCAAGCGATCGCTGCACTCGCACTCGTGACGACGACTGTGTGCTGCATCCCGTTCTTCTTGAGCTGCCAGCGCGACCTCCTGCGACTGCTAGTCACAAACTTTGACTTCCTCTTCTCGTCCGCGCAGTTCGTCTTCGCCATGGCGTTCCTCGCCGACATGCTCCAGTGGGACCACCGCGCACTCGGTGCGCTCGCGTGGCTCATTTGGTTCCACTTTGCGCTCTTGCTCGACGCACTGACGCCGCTGCTGCGCGCGCACCTGCGCTTTCGCAAGCGGTACCTCGCGCCAATGATGGTGCTCTCGCTCGTCGGCGTCGCGCTCATCATGTACGCGTTCTTCTTTGCCACGACCGACATCTTTGTCGAGCGCACGCTCATGGCGTTCACGCTCCATGGCCACGCGATTGCGCTGCGCACGAAGAGCTTGCTGCTCAATCGCCTCTTCACAGTCACGCTCTGGAGCCTCCGTCTCGCGTGGGAAGTCACTGCCTGTCCCGAGCACGAGCTCACGTTCATTCGCGGCGGACTCGAGTACTTCAACCCGATGGAGGTGTTCCCGCCGCTGCGAGAGCTCCACGCTGCGCCACTCGCTATGCCGAGTCTGACGTTCTCCCATCGAGACAACGAAGCAGACGACGTCGTGGATTGATGGACAAGAGCGAGTGAGTGAGCGAGAGCGACGATGGTTCACGACTGACCACCGACACGTCAATGCAAGGATGTGTCTAGGCGTGCGCCAACAACTGCGTGACTAGTGAACACTGATGGTGGCGTCTCGGAGATCAGGAGCAAGTGAAGGTGCTGCGCGTACGTGTGTGGACTGCACGCGGCGCGGTCCAGCATCGTCGTCCATGAGGAAATGGTCGCTGACAAGCGCTCGCTGACTTGCTGCTCGCGCAGGTGCAATGACGACGCCAGAGAGCGACGTTCGCCGCGGCAGTCTCTGTACCGACTGGTCTCGCCCGAGCACAATAGAGAACGCGTCGCGCGAGTGTCGCTTCGACGCAGATGAGTACGAGATCAGCAGCGAGTCTGCGTAGCTCACGCGGCGATGGCGTTTGCTGACATCCGCTGGTGCAACAGCGCATCGCGCACTCGATGCCACTGGTGCACCAGGGAACGTGTCAAACGGGCAGTAGTAGTCTAATGCGCCACGCACAAAGAGCAGCTCGTCGTCCGTACTGAATGCGATGCTGTAGAACAGCCGCGCTGTCCACGTGAGGATCGTCGCGATGCGGCTGAGCAAGAGACTCTTTGTGCTCCAAGCAATCGTCTGGTGCGCAAGGCGCCAGCAAAAGAGGTCGCGCGCACGGAGCTTCGAGTCCGAGAGGTCCAAGACTGCGACTGCGTAGACTGCGGCAGCGATGCTGAGCCAGATCGCGACGATCGCTGGCGTTGCGTACCGCTTCGTGAACCGCAGCTTGCGCCGGACTAGCGGCGTGAGCGTGTCGAGCAGGAGCACCCAGTGGAACCAGAGACAGATCGCGACGATCGCCCAGCAGCGGTAGTCCCACTGCATCATGTCGGCAAGACAGAGGCACGCGACGAGGAACTGGAGCGACGGGAAGAGGAAGCCAAAGTTCTTGAGCAGCGACCAGAGCAAGTCGCGCTGGTAACCGCACGCAAAGGCGCTGCAGAAGACCGCGCTGAACACGAGCGCTGCGACCGGGATGTACCGCGCGTTGGACGTCATGGTGGCCGCACGTTCTGGTGGTGCGAGGCCGATGCTGATCGTTGCGAGCGCGAGACCGAGGAAGCCGAAGACGTAGAGCAGCACGAGGCGAGGTGTCGAGAGCGCAGTGCTGCACACTGGCCACGCTGGCACGAGCGTCCGACGCGTGTCGATCGCGTGGAGACGCAGTGGCACGAGCGAGACTTGCTGCTGATGGTGAAGCTGCCGACTTGTGTGCTCTGGGAAGAAGAGCTTGGGCGACGAGATGCCGAGGAGCTTGAGGAGGCCGCGCGTGTGGTGCCGCGATCGGTGCGTTGATGCCAGCGACGTCGTGTAGTCTGCTGGTTGCAGCACGAGGTTGGAGCGGAAGAGCATGCACTTGACGATCTTGGAGCCCGCGTTGCGTCGCTCGAGCAGTTGGCGCCGGTTGTACACGAGGCGCACGACAAACACGAGTACCGTCGCGAGCGTGTTCATGAAGATGTCGACGAGAGCAACGTCGATGCGCGCATATGGGAGGTACTGAAGTCGCCTTGGCTCGACATCTATGGCCTGCAAGAAGACGAGTGCGCTGAGCGCAACGAGAACCGGGATCTCGAGGTACAGCGCACTCTTCGTGGCAGCGACGAACGTGCGAAAGTTGGCGTCCAGCAGGATCCCGAGCTCGAGTGCGAGGCAAGCGGGGACGAGGCTCAGTGCGCGGACGTCGCCGAGGAAGTACGCGAAGAGACACCACGTGACGACGTTCATGGCGGAGAAGAACCAGAACTCGTACTGCCGCACGAGGATCTTCGCGACGTCGGTGCTGAACGTTGCGAACGAGCACGAGATCCCTGGCAGTGAGCAGATGGTCGAAGGCACTGCAAGTGCGCGTCCAACGTCTCTCGGTGCAGCGACCACAGCGAGCAGGAGCACCCAACCGAGCTGCTGGAGGCGATGTACACTCGTAAAGTGCGCTTTGACCCAGCGCAGAAGTGTGAGGTTCGCAGTGCGGGAAAGCATGGAGCTCGACGGCGTGGCGCGCAGACTCACGACTGGCAGCGGCTGTGCGACCTGGAGCTGGTAGAGAAACGTCTCGCGCTTGCTGCGCAGTGCTACCGGTGTTCGTAGATGTTGGCTCGCTGCAGCTGCGGTCGCCACTTCGAGTTCGACAGCTCGCAGCGACGGCAGTGATGGCTCGGATGGCTGCACCTTGGAGCCTCGCATGGTTGCGGCAGTGCGCGTTCGATGCAGTCAGTCGTGGTCACGGCCAAGCCGATTGATTGTGTGAGCATGTCATATGTGCGTGGATGGCGACCAGAGATCGCAAGTAGCAGGCGCACACGTGGTCATGAGATGTGCAGTGGCAACAATAGGACACTAAGACGTGAAAGTGTCCATAGTTGTCATGCTCGTGTCTGCTCAGGAATCTCGCTTTCGGTCAGAGTTTAGCAGCATGCAGCAGCATGTGAGGCAGGTAAGACTGAGTACTGCAGACGAGTCACTGGCTGGTTGCATGCGAGCTCGCTATTCCCAGTGCGCTCGCACGCATCTGCGCATGGTGATGTGAGAGGCTGTCGGTCGATTCGTTGGAGGATCATGATGGCGGCATACGAACTACTTTCATAACCTCGAAGTTAGCAGGAGCAAACGCGCGACCTGCGTTGCAACCTAGGACAAGCATACGTATAAACACCAAGCTGGAGTGTCTTCAAGCGAAGTAGATCAACACACTTACAACAACTCGAGGGTGACTTGAGACCAGCTTGAGTCCAAGTCCAAGTCTCGTATTAGAAATTAATTTGTGAAAATACGTTGTTCGAGGTCAGCCAACAGTCTCAATGGATTTCTAGTTCATACCTCTAAGATGATGTACATCGAAATGATCAGAACTTGACCGCACTGCAACAGATACCGCACCAAACGCTTCAAGCCGCTCTTGTACGGCCCCGGGAACAGGATCTCTTCAATAAATGGCTGCTGAATGTGTAGGTTCTCGTTCAGTATTTGTATAAGTATGGTGAACATTTTGACTTCGAGAGTGTGACGGTATATTATTCGGTAGACCATGATAATTCGTTATACGAACTGCATTCTACTCTTGTGACAGGATACCATGAGTCTCATCGTGACTCTCATTGACGTAAGTATATCATTGACGATATCGCCAGTTAACATGCGGCATCTCGACTCTAGACGCCACCGCTTGGTCCAACTCTACCGCCGTGTCGAGGAGCTAATCGCACCTATCACGAATCTCCACAGGAGACTGCTCGGCGTGCCTATGCCCATGTGTGTGTATGTATGTGAGTAGCGAAGATCAACAAGAGCAGCCAGTCGAGCAAGCGCATGCAGAGCGAGCCGAGCGAGTGAAGGCTTTTGGCGCGATCGATCGTTGAGCAGTGGAAAGCGAAGAGCGACGGACTTTGCGTGCGCGTGCGGCATGTGCTTGCGAGCGGGCGAGCGAGCGCGTGCCAAGCGATCTACTGCGGCTCGTTTAGTGCGAGTGAACGCGATTGGCGCTTGTGAGCGAGAGCGAATGATGTGTGCGAAAGCAACTGGCGCGGGCAAGAGCGACTGCTGCGACCGCTGCGTGCCAGCAAGTACAATCGGTGCGCGTGACTGTGAACGTGTGTGAGTAAGTGCAATTTGTGTGCTTGACCTGCATGCTTTTTATCGTGTGTACGCATTGTACGGCCGATCAGTGAAGCAAAGACGTGTGTGCAATCGCACTTCGATGAGATCAGCCTGAGTTGAATGCACGAGAGTATGAATTTGTCGCGTCGGCAATGATCTCGAACTTCCTTCACTGCGCAATGTATGCTTGGCTTGCGCGTTTAAATGAAGTGCATGCGGCTTGTGTGTGAGTGCAAGTCCAGTTTGCGAGCGACTTCGAATGCATCTTGTGACTGGGCGAGCGCGCGCGCGTCGAGTGAATGACTACGCGAGAGCGCAAACTAGTGCAGCTGGTGAGTGAGTGTGTGAGTGCGTGAGATCGTTCCACTGCGAGTGCAGCTGGTGAGTGATCGCGTCGAGCGAACGAGCGCAAGACAGTGCGTCGCGTGTGATCAACACGAACAGTGCAACTCGCGTGTGGCGGTGTGTACTGTGCATTTGATGCATTTACGATGACCCGAGCGTACGTGTTCTGCATGCAAGCGAGTGAGACAACGACTTGTTTGCGAATGTGATTGCTGCGAGTTCTGCGAGTGCAAGTACATCTTGCACAGTTCCAAAACGCGTGTGCAGCAGTGCGAGCGAAAAATTGTACTGCTTGCAAGTGCGTGAGTGCAGTTGGCGAGCGAGTGAAAGTTTGCGAGCGAGTTCGGTCGACGTGTGTATTGAGCGTGTTATGCAAGCGATCAGCGCAGTGTGGGCTGCAAGATGTCGTGCGTGTCTCGTGGCGCAGGGTCTTTGATATGGCCGGAGAACACAAGGCGCCTGTACGAGCCAATGTGGTCGTCGAGCTCGCCTGCGCGCTGGATGCGGCGCATCTCTTTGAAGACGGTCCCGAATCCCGACGCCTTGAACCCACGACCGCGAAGATATTCGAGCACCGACGACTCAGCTTGCTTTCCGAGCGTGAGGACCGCTTCCTTGTAACCTGCGTCTGCCTCGTCGAGCTCGAAGCCGTGTGGAAGAGACAGCTTCAAGTACGCGACGAGTAGACGCGAGTCGGAGCGCCGCTGCCGATCGGTGCCACCGCCGTACCACGCACGAGGCACTTGCGTGTACCGCAAGTACCACACGGCTGACAGACTGGATGCAGGCGCGTTCTTGCGGCGCTTTGGAGGCGGTGGCTCGGGTATCTCTTGGTCGTCGGAGGTCGCCGTTCTCGATCTCTTCTCGCTCTGCGCTGCGGGCAAGCCGAGCAGCGCACTCTCGCACACGCGCAGCCGAGCAGAGAGCTTCCTGTTCATTGGGACGAGCTCGTTTACAATCGCAGCGTCGCAGTCGCACACCACGCTACCTTGAGCAGTCTCGTCCGCGCGCGCCTTTGAGTCGATCGTCGGCGTGACGGAAACGTGCAGCGCAGTGGACATGGCGATCAGATCGACGGTCAACAGCCCGGCCACAACAGCGCACGCCTCCACGTGAGCGACGACTGGCGCTGCAGCGTTGAGTGCTTTGAGCTGAGGGTAGTGGATCAAGAACGAGGCGATGAGGGTGTCGAGCACCTTCGCGTCGACATTGAGCCGGCGGTCGTTGTGGCCACAGCACGCGCCGAAGACGAGCGGCTGAAGGCGTGTGAGACTTGCGCGAGTGCCGCTGTCGAGCGCTGTAGTGTCGACGGACGTCGGCTTGTCGTCCGGACTCCAGCCACTCAAGACGCGCGCCACTTGCGGTCTTCGCGTGGCGTGTTAAACACGTATGCGAAGCCCTTGTTCGTGGCGCTCATGTTCCAAGCGCCACGATCAAGGATCCACTGCGATGCGAGACGGTCGTCGCCATTTGCGTGTTGCGCGCCGCCACGACGGAACGAGTGGGAAGTGAGGTCTTGCATTGCTTTGTGCGTTAATATTTTTTCTGACAAATTGTCAAGTTTGGTGCGTTAATTTTTTTGGTGCTTTAAGCCTCGTGATAGACAGTAACCTCGCGGATAGTCGCGGATATACTTATATATTCAAAAATTCCTAAGTAGCCATATACAGTCTTACTCATGTCAAACCAGTGTGCTCGTAAAAATTTCAAAATTGTTGACACCGCCAATGACAAGAGGATAGTTTTCGAAGCCAGACCAAAAGTGCAAATATTTATGGACTTCGATCAGTGTTCTTATCAGTGCCGAGGTTACCTCCGCCCAGGGCGCTGGGTGGTCACTTTTTGAAGGCTCTTTGGTCAGTTGACGATCGACCAAGTGAACATAGGGTGAAGGCCGATGCACTGCTGTGCATAATTTTTATTGAGGTAATCGCTATCCACGATGTCGTCTTTATCTGTGAGCGCTCTGTCGACAGGATCAAACACTTCTAATGCACTAAGTTCAGCTATCACATCATTGATGTCAACATGCGGGTACAACGACGTGCACGGTACATCTGCTGCAGTCGAACGCTCACACAGTCCACACGCGACGAAGCCCGATTGGATCGTTGATGTCGAAACGTCCGCCCACGCAGAGCTGATCCAAGCTGTGATGTCGGTGTGCCTTGGCGGCGTCATTGAGAAGGGCGCTTGGTCGGAAGCGCGACTCCGCTGAGTGAGCTGTTGCTGCAGGAACGCAACCCACGATCACCGCATTCGATCCTTCACTGGCTTTATCCAGACGAAGTCCGCTGGCTGGCTCAGCCATGTCAGCCCAGAAGGCACCTTGACGAGCTCGATGTTGAGCATGGCGGCGTACTCAGCTGCCTCGGTGACCCAATGCCCATTAAAGTCATCGAGTAGAAGCATCACTGGCTCGCTGGCTTGAGTGCGTGCGCCAAAGTGGAAGCGGAGAAACTCGACGGTTAGAGATCCTGTCCACTAAGCAGAGCGATTCGCGTAGATCTGCACGCCGTGGTCTGCTTGTAGACGCTCGATTTCTCGCCACATTCTCCGACCGAAGCCATGCCGCACGCGGTTGTTCTCCTCGTGGACGGACTCGATCTTGGACGGCACTGACTTCATCACCAGGAAGAGGGGGTACTTGTTGTCGTGGCTGTCTCCGAGCAGCATCGCCGTCACTCGCTGCTTGTCTTTGTTGCTGCAGCGGACCATACTGTCGTAGCTCCGCGCGCATCGATCGTCGTGCGAGGCGGCATCTCGAGGTTCACTGCAATCTGGTCCGCGTTGTAGATTGTGCGGATGCCCTTTGCTGCAGCGAGCGATACAACCTCGCTTACAAACTTAGCGGCTCGCCCTGCCGCGTCTTGTGGAGTCTGCTGGCTCTGATGTGTTCGTGTGCGAAAGGAGAGGTGATGCTGCTTCATAAACGCTCGGCGCCATTGCCAGGACGCAGAGAAGACTAGACGGCTGATGCCAGCTCCCTGTGCGAGCTCGCGCGCCTGGTGCTGTAGCATCGCTGCTGACACTGGAGCGATGTCGCGCCTCAAATCGTTGATCCACTTGACTATGGCCGCTTTGAGCGAGAGCGGTAAGACGCAGCCAGCGCCGTGTGGGCGAGATCGACGCTGTGTCGCGGTCTCGGTTCGGGCAGCTTGCTCTTCGATGTGGGCTCGTGCCGCCACCCATTTGTAGATGAGCTTGCGTGTGCAGGAGTGAGGCGAGTCGTTCGAGTTACTGAAGAAGCGAGCAACTGTCGCGCGTATCGACGCGCTGTCGCGGAGAAAGTCGATCACTCGCAACTTGTGTCCGTACATGTAAGACTGCCGTGTGTGCGTCTTCGCGCGACGTCCTGTGCCGACCTGGACGCACTCGAATGAGTGCGTCCAGGTCTTCTCGGCGGAGCGGAAGCAACCATTGATCTCTGGCGCACGATGGCGTTGTCGTGAGCGAGCGTGCGTGATGGTGTGCTGCTACGCAGAGAAATGGAAGGCTGTTGAGCATCATTCTTGAATCGTAAATACGTATGTGCCTTTTTACTCATCCAAATATATGACCGCCGCCTTTGACATGTAGCCGCCTTTGACGTGAGTAAGACGGTAAAGATGTTCGCTTTCATCACGTCAGTTCCATTCAGAGTACTTGACAAGGAGTGTGGTGAGTGGGATAATGTTCGATACATAATTTGCTACTTTGTTGAAAATACTATATCTCTTTATACAAAATCCACAACTGATTTTCGTATACTTGCATGAGATTCGTAATCAATTCATATTTCGTACAAAAATTGAGAACCACTCAAATACCTCAAGCTCAAGCGGATTATGTGTGGCAGCAAATGGAGTACGTATCGGCTCAGCACAACTCAACTGCACACACGATTTCTGTGTTGTTGTAGTGGCTGTGCGCGCGCTTTCTCTTTCAAGGAAAACTTGATGGTTACCACTCTACAATCGTCTTAGGATACCAAATTTCGAAAAAATAGTAGCATTGTAAATATATCGCACAAAGTAGACATGTACATTGTTCCATCCGATAAATCCAACGTCAACTTTTCAAACATCGGATAAAATGAAGAATAAACCCCATCGTTATAAATTGTGTCCAAACCCTCTCAAAAGCGATGACAGAATTACTTGATGTTTGTATGGATTCGTCCGCTCGCTGTTCAATATATAGTTTTTTATATGTCTCTGATTCTGATTTTGACCCTTATTGACAAACTCCGCAGGCCCAAAAGTCCGCAAAACGCCCTCTCAAAAACGATGGTACATAATTACTTGGTGTTTGTATGAGTGTGTCCCCGTGCATGTTGATGGGGCCGAATAAATACAAAAACCAAGTGATTCTGTCCCATCGCTTTTGAGAGGGCTTTTTGCGGACTTTTGAGCCTGCGGATATAGCAAGTTTTTATTTAAGCACCATACATGTTTCTCTAACAGCAACTCCATAGTGAAAAAATATTGTCGCTGACATGTTCGCTGTACGAGCTCTTAATAGTGAAATAAATAAAGGATGCTCTCAACTGCACAGACACATTACGCACGAAGGAAGGTAGCGGAACGATGCTGCGTCACTCGATGCGGCGGCTTGCGGCTGGCGCTGCGCCAACGACGCTCGCGCGGCGCTTTGGCTCGAGCGTCGCAGTCACGCACGACGATGGCTTGCCGGACCTCATCATCACGCCACTCGCAGCAAAGGCACGTGCATATGCAGGCGTTTAACACCAGCAGCAGTCGAATGCCAATGTCATCAGTGGTGACTTACCATCTATCTCTCGGCTGCGATGTGAGCAGAAGCTCGTTGAAGCAGCCACGAAGCAGCAGGTGCCGCAGCTGATGCTGCGCGTCGCAGTCGAAGGCGGCGGCTGCTCGGGCTTCAAGTACGTCTACGAGTTTGAAAAGAACGGCGCCGACGCGGACGAAGACATGTACGTGCCTTGAACGAATGGACCGTGTCGTTTAGACCGAGCGAGTCCAGTGCTGACGCTATCTACTGTCTAGTGTCTTTGAAAAGGACGGCGGCAAGGTCGTGATCGACAAAGAGTCGCTCGAGTTCGTGCGCGGGAGCACAGTGGACTTTGAGCAGGAGCTCATCCGGAGCGCCTTTGTCGTGATCAACAACCCTCGCGCCGTCACAGGCTGCGGCTGCGGCAGCTCGTTCGACCTCAAGGACTAGCTCGTGAGTGAACGGACACGAGCGACTCAGTCTGCCAGTGGGACGCAATGAATGAATGACCACTGATCCAACAGTCGATCGCCACTCCACCAGAGTCGTCCTTAGTACAGTACATGGCGTCCTAGCGTCCGAGCGATCTGCACTGAGGACGGACTAACTGGCGATGCTGTTGCCATTCAGACACAGATACGCACTCACTCCCAGAGCACAAGGAAGCCGTTCTTGTCGCACGACGCTGCGCCAGTGCCGTCTGGACGCCAGACGCAGCACGCAACGGCGCCGTGGTGTCCTGTCCGGAGCTCCTGCGCGACTTTGCCAGTGCGCGTGCTCCAGACAAAGACTGCGCCCGACGCACTCCCAGCTGCTGCGTACGCGCCGTCGGGACTGAGCGACGCTTTGCACCAGTCAAAGCCGCAGTGGTAGTCTCGGTGCCCAAGCGTCGCGACGCTAGCGTACATGCGGACGTCAATCACATGGAGCGAGTGGTCACGCGAGTTCGTCACGAGCTGTTCGCCATTCGCACTGAAGCTCACGGACGTGCACTGGTCAGTATGAAGCCCCTTGAGTTCGTGGATCAGCGTCTTGGCGCGCGCGTCCCAGAACCGCACGGCGCTGTCCTGGTGCGCACTCGCAAACTGCCCGCCGAGCGCCATTGCAATGTCGTTGCAGCTCGACTGGCAGTTGATCGTCTGGACGCTGCGGCCGCGCGCAATGTCCCACACGCGCATCGACCGGTCGGACGAGCCCGTGACGACTTGGCTCGGCGCTACGCGCGAGAACTCGCCGGCGAGGACTTTGCCTTTGTGGCCAACGAGCGTCTGGTGCACGCGGCCAGTGCCGACGCGCCAGATGAAGCACTTGCGGTCGCACCCAGTGCCGAGAACAAACTCGCCGTCCTCAGAGCCGCGCACACAGAGCAGCGGATGCGCTGTGCCGACACCGCGGTACTCGCCCATTGGACGGCACGAGCTCGCTTCCCACGCACGGACAGTGCCGTCGCTGCTGCCACTGAACAGGATCTTGCCCGACGTGTTGAAGCTCACAGAGTTGACTTCGGTCGCATGCGCGCGGACAGTGTGCGCAACGCGCGTGATGAGGCGCGACGCAGTCTGAGGGCTCGCTCCGTCGATGAACAGGTGGCTCATGCGCTCCGCCATCTCTTGCGACGCCATCGCGACTGGCGCAGCCACTGATGAACCTGCATGGTCTGGAGCTGCAGCTGCTGGGACAAAGTCGCCGGCTTCATGCGCGGCGAGCCACTCTTGCATCATTGCGCTCTTGCGCAAGAGCTGCGCTTCGAGCTGCGCGAGGCGCTCGCGAAGCGCTGCGTTGTCCTGCTCCGTGCGCTCGAGCAAGACGCGATGGCGCGCGAGCTCGTCGCGCACGAGTGTGAGCGCTGCGTCGAGCTCTTTCATCGCTCTGTCCTTCTCTTCGTTCAAGAGCATCTCCTCTTCCAAGCGCTTCGTAAAGAACGCGAGCTGCTGCGTCCACTGCTCCTGCGCCTGGAGCAGCTCTTTGCTCTCGCTCACGAGCTGGAGCTGATTCCCCGCGTAGATCGCGAGCTGCGCGTTCTTCTCACTCAGCTCGCGCTCGAGCTGCTGGATCGTTGAGAGGTACTTGTGCGCCACTGCGTCGATCTGCGCCTGCGTGTCGCTCATAGCAGCAACAGATGATGATGGCGTTGCGCTTGCTGACGGTGGAAAGTGCGCTGACGCACCCAAGTGCATGCTGCTGCTCATGCTCATGCTCATGCTGGTGGACGTTGAGCGAAAGAGCAGCTGCTGGTACGCCTGGACGAGCTCTGTGAAGTAGTCGGTCTCTTTGAGGTTCCGCGCATCGAGCAGCGCGAGCGCATCGTGCTCAAGCCAGCGCTGCGTCAGCGCTGCACTTGCGCTGCTACAGCTGCTGCGCTCAGCGCTTCGGAGCTCTTCACCCATGAGCGTACAAGTGCGGTTTTGAGACGGGGGAAGAACACATTGTTCCTATGCTAAATTCCCTTAGTGATGAAACCGAGAGAGATCACGACCTCGAGGTCATCTGGGCACGAACAACGATGATGGAGCATGAGGTGATGAAGCGATGAAGGAACGAGTGCATTGTGAGCTTATAGTTGTTGCCAGACCCGGTCATGTGATCTCCAGTCAGTCGCTGCGTCTAGGTCTGTGCTATGCTGAGCTGTGAAGATCTTTAGATGATGCAGGTGTAAGTCGCGACCGCTGCAGCGCCTGTCAGCAGTGCGCTGAGCGTCAAGCAAGCAGAGCTTGCAGCGGACTTGGTGGTTGTGGTCGGTGTTGGTG
>JAASFN010000409.1:0-21224 GCA_023333795.1 Globisporangium rhizosaccharum | reverse complement strand
ATTTGTATCGTATCTACACGAGTGGCTACGCTACTGTGCCAACACGCATCGCTCGTCCGCCGATCCAGATGCCCCGAAAGTGCCGAAAGTGCCAGTCAGTCTCGATTCGACCCAGCCGCTCGCAAGCAGCCAAGCAGCAGCCAAGCGCTCCAGCATCACCTTGAGCTCCAGTGCTTCCAAGCTCTCGCGCTCCTCCCAACGTAACTTCTCTTCTTTCTTCTTTCGCCGTCGTCGTCGTCGGTATCCACGATGCGCTACTTTCGCACGCTGATGAAGCCGGCGACGCGCTCGCTGCTCGCTGGCGCTGCAATCGTGCCAGCTGCGATCTATGCGCAGCAGCAGCAGCAACAGAGCGCGCAGTGCAAGGCGGCGCCTGAAGGCGTGATCCCAGCCGAGCGCTTCCTCTATGCGCCGCTCTCGGAGGATAAGACGCCGCGCGACAGTATCGAGTTTGACACGACTGCGCCGATGCACAAGCGCATGGAAGCGATGATCCTGCGCGTGCAGGACGACATTGTCGCCGGCATCGAAGGCGTCGACGGCAAGAAGTTCCGCACGGACGAGTGGGAGCGCGACGGTCACGGCGGCGGCGGTCGCTCGAAGATCCTGCAGGTTCGTTCGTCGACTACGTTTGCTTATGTGCATGAGCACTGAACGCTGGCCACGCTGACTGACGCGATCGATGCTACTGCGCCTGCTCTCTATCTACTCACAGGACGGCAACGTGTTTGAGAAGGCTGGCGTCGGTGTGTCGATCGTGCACGGCATGCTGCCGCCTGCAGCAGCGAAGCAGATGAAGGCGCGCGGCAAGGACCTCGTGGACGACAAAGACCTGCCGTTCTACGCCTGTGGCGTGAGTCTCGTGATGCATCCGCGCAACCCAATGGCGCCGACGATCCACCTCAACTACCGCTACTTTGAAGTCGAATCGGGTCGTCTGGATGCGAATGGCAAGCCGATCAAGCTCGCGTGGTTTGGTGGCGGCGCTGACCTCACGCCGAGCTTTCTGTTTGAAGACGACGCACGCCACTTCCACGCAGTCTACAAGATCCAGCTCGACAAGCGCGACCCGTCGTTCTACCCTGAGATGAAGGACGCGTGCGACAAGTACTTCTACATCCCGCACCGTCAGGAAGGCCGCGGCGTTGGTGGCTTTTTCTACGACGACCTCGAAGACACGTCGGAGGAGACGTTCCAGATGGTCCGCAACTGCGCGAACTCGATGCTCGATTCGTACCTCCCGATCCTCACGCGTCGCAAGGACATGCCGTTCACGGAGAAGCAAAAGGAGTGGCAGCAGATCCGTCGCGGCCGCTACGTCGAGTTCAACGTCATGTATGACCGCGGCACGAAGTTTGGTCTCGCAACGCCAGGTTCGCGCATCGAGTCGATCTTGATGTCGCTCCCGCTCACGGCGCGCTGGGAGTACATGCACGCGGTACGTCTCATGCGTTGTCTTGAATCTGATTGGAGCTGTTTAGTACGTGACCGAGTGAGACACTGACGCACGTGTTCTTTACTGTTGCACTTGCGATGTGTTGCACAGCCGGAGAAAGGCACGTGGGAGGACCGGACCCTGCAAGTGCTGAAGAACCCAGTGGACTGGCTCAATGTGCCAGAAGTGAACCTCGAAGCGCTCTCGACTGCCGAGATCCTCAAGGAGATTGCGCGACGAAGCGAGAAGTAGAGCAGCCGCACGGATTGCGATCATGCGGTAGAATCCGCTGTCGACAGCGTCTGCAGGTGTCGGTCAAGCTAGTGCATGCAGTGTGGCGTATCCGCGTGAGCAAGTCTGATAATCAACAGCCACCACGCGTGTTTGTCCAGCCACGTCGCATCATTTGCAAGTGCATCCGTTGTCACGTGACGATGCCGTCTGAGCTCTCCGTGTACCAGTCGAAACGAGTTTGTATGGAGTTGCTTATCAAGGCTATGAACACTCCAGAGTGTGGTGATCTCGTGGTCATGCGGCAACTACACAAGACGACTCTTGTGCGCTTGCTCATATGGGCGGATCTGATCGTCACGTACGAAGCGAAACGTATCGACAAAAGACATGCAAGCAAGCAAGCGTGCGAGTGCATGAGTGCACGAGCTGACGGACATCATGGCAGCTAGACGACCTCGCCGTCCTTGTCCGGGCCGATGCCTGCAGATGCGACCACACACAAGTAGAAGACGTGCGTGCTGTGAGAGATCAAGAGCAACGAGAGCAGGAGCAACAACAGCACAGTCAAAGCGAACGCACCGTTGAGGTGCTCGAGTCCGAGCATGAGCGCTTGCGTGCCAAGACGTCCGTGTCCTTGCGCCTGCAATCAAACGAAACCAAGACATCGTGAAGCAAACAGTCTCATCAGCTCGACACTCGACGCATCATCGCACAGGCAACAGAGCACACAGCTTGCTCGGAACGCACCTTCACTGCGATGTACAGCTGGTTCGCAAGCGCGAGGCCTGGGAGCGAGAGGTTCATTCTACAGCACACGCAGCAGCGCAAGTATCGTCAGACAGAGGCATCACACGCGCAAGCAGCGCAGATCATCCACAGAGAGAGAGAGAGAGAGAGAGAGAGAGCATACGCACCGCTCGGCTTCCTTGAGCGCGATGCCCATGTCTTTGAGAAAGTGCTCGACGAAGAAGCCCGGGTCGAAGTTGCGCTTCGCAATGCGCGGTCCCATGTTGCTGATCGACCAGGACCCTGCGGCGCCAGCGCTGACCGCGCGGATCGCCTCTTCCATGTTCAGCCCCGCTTTCTTTGCGTACAACAAGCCCTCGACGACGCCGATCATGTTGGTCGAGATCAGGATCTGGTTCACCATCTTCGTGTGCTGCCCCGCGCCCGCACCGCCCATGTGCCGGATGTTCTTGCCCATCATATTGAAGAACGGCATCGTCACGTACACTGCGTCAGCGTCGCCACCGACCATGATCGACAGCGTCGCTTCGCGGGCGCCAATGTCGCCACCCGACACAGGAGCATCGAGCGTCGACACGCCCTTTGCTTTCGCGACTTCGTAGATCTCCTTTGCAAGCGACGGCTCGCTCGTCGTCATGTCGACGATCACGCCGCCGGGTTTGATGTTGGCGACCAAGCCGGTCTTCGGGTCGAGCACCACGGAGCGCACGTCACTTGGGTACCCGACGATCACAAACACAATGTCTATAGCAGCAGTACGCAGTGGCAGCATCATCCATACGAGCAGTGTGAGTCACATCTATAGTGACAAGACAAGATCACGGCTCAGTGACGCACCGGAGAAGCGCGCGACGTCTGCAGGCGAGTCAACGACGACTGCGCCTTTCTCACGCAGCACTTCGCACTTTTCAGGCGAGCGGTTGTACACCGTGACTTCGTAGCCTTGGCTCTGTAGGACAGAGCGAAGCGGATCGTCAGTCAGTCAGTCAGTTGAGTTGAGTAGAATGCGCTCGTGTGCGTTCGCAACAAGTAACTCGTACGTACCAGGATGTGGCCGCACATGCTGTTCCCCATGATGCCCGTGCCGACCCAGCCAACGCTGTAACACCATCACGCGTAACGCCATTCACACATGTGAGTCTCGGACGCCGTCCAACAGATGCGACGTGATCACAAGAGAGAGAGCGCGCAGTGCGTCTATCTGTCTGTACCGAAGCTTGAGGCGCGACGCGCTCATGAGGTCCAGTGCCTCACGCGTCGCCTTGAGCGCCTGGTCGTCCAGCCCTGGTGCACTCGACGTTGACAAGTGGTGCTCTCCCGCTGCGCCACTTGGCGACGTCGGCACGACTTCGTCCTTCACGCGCTGCGTCCCTGGCACAATGAGTTCGTCATCGATCACGACACGGCTCTCCGAGTACGACTTGAACAGGTGCTCGCTCAAGCGGTGGTTGTGCTTGTTGATCTACACGCATGGACATAGGACAGGATAGCGATCCGAGCCATCATGGGTCAGTACAGTACACGATGGCGGACAACCGGGAGACAGACAGACACCAAGCCAAGCGTCATCCGCACCTGCGCGACCACACGAACGACGTATTTGCTTTTGCCGCTCCCTTCCTCGGGCTTGCGCTCCGAGATGCACGCGCGGATCATCGCAGGACAGCCCATGTAACGGTAGTGCTGGCGCGGACGCTTGCCTTTGCCACGCGGCTTCGTCTTCACGCCGTGCGTGCACAAGTAGAGCTTCTTGACAAACCCGACGCTTTCGTCAATCGGCTCTTTCATGCTATTGCGCTTCGCCGCGCGGCTGTTCACTGCCTTGGCCGAGTCGGACGTGCGCAGGCGCATGGGCTGGTGCGTCGCGAAGCAGTACTCGTCCATGGCGTGGTGAAAGTCCTCCCACGACTCGAACGACTGCTCCATGCCAGCACATTGCACGAGCGAGCCATCGTCGTCTGCAATCGCAATCAAGCGCGACGGGTCTTCGTCGTCATGCTCTTCGTCCTCTGCGTCCTCGTCGTCGTGCAGGTCCGAGTCGCTCTCGCGGCGGCGATCCGGGAGCAGCGCAGCGTACGCGTTTTGCGCTGGGTGGAGTCCCTGCAGGGCGTCTGTCGTCATGGCAGCGACCTCGGCCATGGCATCGACGCTGCTGCTAGCAGCTGCGTGCGCGAGCGCGTCGGTGTCGTCTTTCTTGCTGCCCGAGCTGCTGCGGCGGCGGTCCTTCGCGCCAGCACCCGTGACGTCCATCGTCGACACTTTCGTGTTTGCTGGTTGCGTGTTTCCCGCGAATGATGTGGTTTTGAATCGCCGGATTCGATTTCGTACTTTATTGAAGATCTCCAGTACGCCGTCGCTTGGATGCATCTTGGCCGCACTTGCAGCTCGAGCCAAAGAAGTAGCAGCAGCAGCATGGACCGCGGATACTCGCTGCGGTCATCCGGCGTCAAAGCGACAGCAGCGACGCGCCGTCGCGTCGTCCGCTCACGCGACAACGCAAGCATCAGCAGCAGTAGTGAAGAGGAGGAGCAGTACGAGTTTGAGAGCGCTGCAGTCTCGTCGACGAGCGGTGCACGAACGAACATCAGCAGCAGCTCGACAACGACGACTACCACGACAGCGACAAGCCAAAGCACTGCTGGTACCTCAAGCAGCGCGTATGTGAACCAGACGCCAGTCATTCAACGAACGCTCTACACGCGCACAGAAGAAGTCGAGCAGGACGATGATGATGATGATGATGACGATGACGGAGAGGGCAACGACGACTACGACGACGAAGACGATGTCGGTGATGACGACGATGGATACGTCGAAGTAGGCAGCAGCGCATCGCTTCATCGCCACGGAGCATCGAGTGACGACGACGACGATGACGATGTGACTGAGCGTCCAGTGACGAGGCGGCGCGCCAGCTTGCGCAGTGGCCGTGCGCCAGGGTTCTTTGAGCGCCATCGCGTGTTTGGCTACGGTGCGTTCTCGATACGGTACTTGGAACTACCGAGTGCGTCGCAGCTTCTCACTCCTGGCGCTTTGTGCGACGCTACTCAGGCTTCGTGAAGCGCGTGACCGACTCGGAGCGCGGCCGCAAGGTCCTGCAGCACATGAGCCGCTTCTGGGTACGTACGAGCTTGCACGTGGGGCGGACATTGCTCGCAGTGCTCTCACTCACACACTTGCTGATTGGTGACACTTGACGCTCTGCAGCAGTTTGTCCTGCGCAACTCGTTCATGGCGGCGAACGTGCTCTGGCTCCTCGCACCACTCGGGTGCTTTGTCATTGCGATCGTCGTGCCGCAGTACCTCACGACTGCGATCCGATACGTCGACGTGCTCACGACACGCACATCTGGCCAGCCAGCGCTCGTAGGCAACTACGAGAAAGGCACGATGCGGTCGATCGTGCAGGAGATCGTTGATGTGAAGCTCGCAGCCATGAACGACGAGCTCACGCAGCTGCGCGCGACGCTCCAGGCGCACGAGCGCGAAGTCGACGCGCTGCGTGTGCTGCACGAGACGCTGCGCCACGTGCACGACGAGCAGCAGCGCAAGTTCAGTCTCGCAGACGCGACGAGTGCGCTGTCGATCCACATTGAGCGCGTCGTAGCAAAGCACACGGACGAGCTGGTGCGTATGTGTGAGTGAATGTGAGATGGGCACATAGCGATGTGAGCTAACGCCCCTGATCTCTCTTGTTTGCGTCTGCTGGTGATGGACGCTCCAGTGGGCGAGCGTGGTCGAGAAGACGTCGACAATCGAGACGACGCTCGCGACAACTGCGACAGCGCAAGCTGCGATAGAGCGAGTCGTGAGTGAGCACCAGTCCGATATGGCGGTACGTCCTGTGCGCTCTCTCCTCTTTCACTGGCGTTCGCTTGAGTTGGTCGACGCTGTGTCTAAGACCCCAGTATCGTATGCATGTGAACGCACGTGCAGTCGATCCGAGAGCTTGCGAGTGGCGCAGCAGTGTCGGAGAACGCAGAGACGCTCGTGAGCAGCCACCGCGAGCTGCGTAAAGAGCTGAGTGCGTGGAAAGCGTCGCTCCAGGCCGAGCTGCTCAGTGGCATGGAGCGCGAGATCCACGCGATCGAAGACCGCGTGTCGACGTCTTTGCTCGCGGAGAAGCAGCGGATCTTCAACAGTGTCGAGAGTCTCCAGAGCGTGAACGCAGCCGACCCGGCGCTCGTGTCGCTCATTCAAGGCGCGTTGGTCGAAGCTGAAGCACAGAAGACTGGGCGTGTTGACTTTGCTGCATTGGCGAACGGCGCAACTGTGATCCACTCGAAGAGGTGCGTCTGGAGTAGTTGTCTCTGCGTTGCCACGACCTGTGCAGATCGTGAAGACTCATTGGATGTGCTCGTGTGTGTCGTTGCTGATGAGTGCAGTGACTTGCTCCACCCAAGCGCGTTCTCTCTCCTCGAGACACTCACACGCGCTGTCGGCATCCACAGCAGTGGCGACGACGCAAGCGCATTCACATCGCCGTCGTACTGTAAAGCGCCACTGCCACTCGTTGGCTCAGTGCTTTCGTCTGGCGAGCTGCCGTGGTGGCTCTCTCGACACAACGGACGTCCTGAGACCGCTCTCTCGGTGCGTAGTGTCACATCTCGCTATGACCGTCACAGGCGCTGCCATCCGATGTCTGCTAGTGTCCTCACTCTCCCACCTGTTCACTTTATGTGCGTGTGCGTGTGCGAGCAGGAGACGATGGAGATCGGGAGCTGCTGGGGCATTGCTGGATCGACTGGGAAGCTCTCAGTCAAGTTCCCCACGCGCATCTTCGCGGACGCGATCACGATCGACCACATCCCCGAGCGTGTGGCGTCAGACTTTACCTCCGCACCGAAAGACGTGGCTGTCGTGGTACGTGACTGAAGCCAGCGCCTTTGATCAGTTCATGTAGGACGTCAAGACTGACGCTTGCTCTTGGCATCTAGGGACTCGTGAGCGATCCTGCACGCGACGCAGTCGACGCGATTCCGTTCGGGAACTTCTCGTACACGCGTGGCGGCGCGCCGTCGCAGACGTTCGCGCTAACATCGCCAGTTGTACGTGCGACTGTCGGGCTGACTGAAACACGCCCGCTCTTGAGCTCTTGGCGAGTGCCTCTCCTCCTACTGACACTTGCTACGTGTGTGTCTCCTTGCGTGCACAGAGCCAACGGTCGCCGATCGATGGCATCACGCTCGAGATTCGCTCGAACCACGGCCACCACGAGTACACGTGTCTGTACCGCTTCCGAGTGCACGGGACGCCAGTGTGATAGACAATCGTCCTGTCTGAGTACATACATGCGTGCGTGTCAAGCGTGAGCAAGCGAGCGAGAGAGAGAGAGAGACGAGGTTGCCACGCTGCGTGAGTCGAATAGTTCATAGATGATGCTTTGCTAGTCTCTATCTCTCGTTCTCTATCGACAACACCCGTGTGCTAGTGCGTGTTGCGCTTGATCGCACCCAGTAGCGCGCGCTTCTCGCTCGTGCGAACGTGCAGACACGAGCGCAGCCATGGCGCCAGCTGCGCCTCGTTCGCTTGCAAGAACGTCTCGTCGTCCTGTTACGAGGAGTCGTTGAGCATGTGAGCAAAAGTAAGTGAGAGCCTGCGTGCTATGTGCGAGCGCCAGTGCGATGCACGCAGCAAACGCAAGACGCACCTCAAGCGACGTTCGATGGGTCATGAGGCGATCGTGGCAGATCGCGCACACGTGGTGCTGGATCTTGCGCCGAAGCGACTCAGGGAGCTCGAGCAATGGCGATGACGATGTCTGCAAAGGATCAGCTGCGCTCGATGATGAGGACGATGCTTGTTGAAACAGACTCACGAGCTCGTCGCGCGACGCGAGAAGGACCTGGAGCCACTGATGCGACCCGACTGCGAGTTGTCCGTCATGCGCAACTTGGATCGTCCGCTTTGTCATGCTACTGTTACTACTGCGATCGCCGAGTCGAAGCGAGCACAAGAGCTCGCGCTTCTCGTTGAGCATCACATCGGATGGATCGAGCTGCTGCAGTGCGAGTGGCAGTGGAAGCTCAACTGTGTCGCGAGTGTTCGTTCGAAGCGTGAAGCCGTAGTTCCGAAGCAACCGCAAGTTCGCATGGTGGCCGTAGTTGATGAAGAGTTGCTCGTCTGCTTCGTACGCGCGTGTGGTGTGGACAGTGAAGCCTCGCTGCGGATCGAACGTGTGCTCGCACTCGTCACTGGCATTCAAACAGCCACACAGTGTCCGTGGAACTGGCTTGAGCGGGAAGCTGGCGAGTGCAGCAGTTGTCTTCCGCACTCATGCACATGCAAGGACGTACCCGCTGTCGCTGTGGTTGAACCAGTCGAAGAACGGAATGAGCGTGAACGGCTGGTCCGTCCCGGATGTTGCGCGCGACATGAGGATCGACACGGCCCAGAAGAACGCTTCGCGGTCGACCAAGTCGTTCGAAGCGCCGAACAAGTGCTGGTGGATCGCAGAGTAGAACTTCGTGCTGCAGCAGAACAAGTAGAACGCCTCAGAGCATCAGTCTCAGCACGCTCGAGACGCTTTGTCTCTGTGATAGAGCACTACAAACCTCTGCTGAATGCCACGCGCTGCGTCACGACAGCCTTCGAGCTGCTGTAACTGGGACTCGTCCCAGTAGAATGGCAAGTCGACGTAGGACGGTAACGAGTTGACGTACAGGTCCTCCATGCGTGCATCTGTGACATTGGCGAAGACGACTTCCGGCAGTGGTGAGCGCGGGAAGTTCACGAGCAAATGAGCGCTGAGCACGAGCGCATTCGGTACGAATGGCGAAGCGTTCAGAGCTGGATTGCTCGTGAGGAGCTGGCGTAGCTGCCCGAGGAAACCTGGCGCTTTGCGCTGCGCATGCTCGAGTGCGCACTCGGCCGAGAACGGATACCACGCATCGGTGCCTGCCTGGAAGATGAGCGTGTCCTTTGCGATAGGTGCGCGCGCAACGACGCCGACGCCCATGTTTGGGATTGCGCGCGCTTCAATTGCAGCCGAGACGACGCAGCCACTTGTGCGGCGCACTGCTTCCTGCACACGCTGGAGCGCAAGTGCTGACGTCATGTGGATCGATCGAGCTAGCGTGTTCGAAGATGCTGCTGCGCACTTGCAATGACAAGCAGAACGTGACATTTGAGCTCTGGAGCCTAATATTTAGATTTTGTAACCTGATTTTCTAGCATTTCGTGCTCGCCAATCAGCTCGTGGACGACGTTGACCATCTCGAAGTCTCGAAGCCATTCGCAAGCACACTCAACGGCAGCGAGAGCTCCACGCACGCGCACGTCCAGAGACGAGCAAGCAGACAGCGCCAAGAGCACACAACACGACGAGATGGTGAAAGTAGCGGCTGCGACTGAGGCGCCAAAGACGTCGGTCGAGGAGCTCGTGGCGTTCCTCTCGCACCCGCGTCCCGAGCTGCGCAAGTCTGCGTCGAGTCTGCTCATCAACATGACGGCGTCGGACCAGGGCATGCACCAGCTCATGCAGCTGCAAAAGTTTGACGTGATCCAGGCGCTCTGTCGCGTCGTGAGCGACATGCGTCCGATCGCAGAGGACGCGATCAAGGCGCTGATCAACTTGACGGCTGCGAACCCAGCGGCGTGCGAGCGTGCGCTCAAGTTCGACTTGCTCAACCGCGTGATGACGCAGATCGACGACGACGAGTGGCGCTTGAAAGACTACTCGATGATGCTGCTTGCGAACGTGTCGACGACGCCTGAAGGCGCGCGTGCGCTCATGGGCTACTCGACGAAGATGGACGACGCGCTGCTCGCGCTGCGCGAGAAGAAGATGCGGACGCTCACGACGCGGTTCCTCGAGAGCGAAGCCGAGCCGGAAGGCGTCGACACGGACACGGGCGACGCCAAATGGGACGACGAGTACCAGTACGTCGCGAACATCCTCGCCAACATCTCGCAGCTCGCTGAAGGTCGCGACTTCTTGCTCAAGAACCGCGGCACGACGACACTCATTGCTGAGCTCTTGCCGCAGCTCCGGTCGCCGAACGTCGTGCGTCGCCGTGGCATTGCCGCTGCGGTGCGGAACCTCTGCTTTGACACGGACAACCACTTCTTCCTGTACGACCAACTCGACATTCCGTCCAAGATGAACTACATCCTCGCCGGTCCTGAGCCTCTCGACGAAGACGACAAGGTCGGGATGCACCCGAGCGTGTACCGCCTCGGCGAGAAGAAGAAGCGCGAGCAGGACAAGCAAGTGCGTCTCGCAGCAGTCGACTGCTTGCTCCTGCTCTGCACGACGCGCAATGGTCGGAACGACTTGCGCCGCAAGAAAGTGTACCCGATTGTGCGCAACGCACATCTCGTCGAGCCGGACGAGGAGATCGGCGACCAGATCTACAAGCTCGTGGACTTCCTGATCCGCGATGAAGAGGGCGAGGAACCGGACTGGAACGAGATCCGCACGAAGGCGTTCACGGACGACGACGAGACGAAGACGGCAAACGACAACGACGACAACAGCGCAGAGAAGATGGCAGCGGCGGACGCTGACAGTGAAACCAAACCCAGCGCAGACGCCAGTGCGCAGCCAGCGCGCTCGCGCCGTGAGCTCCCAGTGCCGTCGATCTCAGCAAACGACTCGGTGCTCAACAAGCCGCTGCCGAGCAAGCCGCAGGAGCGCATGGACGCAGACGAAGAAGTCGACGACCTCGTCGCTGCGTCGCTCGCGAACGAGATCAACCTCCTTGATGTGAGCAGTGACGAAGAAGACTACGACGGCGAAGAGGACGTGGACGTGGACTAACAACTGCCGTGCGCAATAGACATCCTTCCTTCTTGCACTTGGTGTCGACTACTTGCTGTCTCGTTTCGTGCCGTTGTGTCTTGAGGTACGACACCCACACCACTTGACGATCATTGCCGTGACACCCAGACCCAGATCCACTCGCCAGCCTCCAGCGTCGTTGCTGTCAGAATGAGAGAGAGAAAGAGAGAGAGAGAGAAGTGCGATGGAGGGATACAAAGGAATAATGTATGACACAACATCGCTCTCTTGCTCGCTCGCGCCTCGTCTGCTAACTATCGACGACGATGACAGCAGCGATCTGCTGCTGCTGCAATGCTTTGGCACGCGGGGGGGCTCTGTACAATTGCGCTCCTATCCGTCACGCTCGTGTGGGTCGCGAGACGAGCAAAGAGCGAGTGAGTGACTTGTGAGTGCGTGAGTGGGCGAGCGCACGACTCGAATAACAAAATCTACGCATCGAACTGCAGCGGATGGGAGGACACGCCCATGAAGCGCTCCTTCGCGAACTTCCGGCGCACCGCCGTCAGCTTGCTCGTCTTGCCCACGCCAGTCTGCGCGTTCCAAAGCATCTCTTTCAGGTCTTCGACGCAGTCGGTCAGACTGACCTCGCTGTACGACGAGTGGTGCTCCAGTGTCGACGACTGCTCATTCGCACAAGGCAAAAGACTCCCGTTAGCAGTGGTCTCAGTTGTCAGTAGCGTCCCATACAGAAGAGCGCACACGTACCCAGACTGGGAGGTCGCGCATCTGCGAGCGCGCAATGTGCACAGCCGACGCTGCGATCGTCGACGGGAGGTACTTGATCATCTTGTACTCTTGCAAGCTCCGGTCAATGACAAAGTGCGCAAAGTGCTCGACACGGTCGTCCGATGTGCGCGAAGCCTTGAGGAAGCGCTTCATGAACTGGAAGCTCGTGGGGAACGTCACGCGGTAGCTGACCGCAGCAAGAAGCTGCTCCTCCATGCGGAACAGCTCATCTCGTGTGTACGCGTTGTCGGTGATGCGCACAAAGTCGTCCGCCTCTGGCGGGTAGATCTCTTCGTATTTGGACGCAATGAACAGCGCGGTCACGCCCACGAGCTGGAGCTTCTGGCGCGGGACGCTCAAGTCTTTGGACAGGTACTGGTCGATCAAGTGGCTCGCAATGTGGAGCGTCTGCGGCAGCAAGTCGTACTTGCAGTGCACGTCGACGAGCCAGTCCACGAGGATCGCGCGCATCTTAGAGTTGATGTCGGACTGCCGGGACATGTACGCAGGGCTCGGCTTGCGCTTCTTCTCGTCTTCGAGCTGGTACTTGGTGATGTCTTCTGCGTACTGCCAGCACGCTGCCGGGTCGTTCTTGTCAGCCGAGTCAATGTCGTGGCACTCCTCGCGCTTTGCTTCGGCTGGCGACTTCTTATCTGACAGCACGAGTGGCGAGTGGCCCTCTGCGAGGTCAAGTGACCCGAACGTACGCGCCACTGGCGTCGTCGCGACGAGCTTTGGTGCGATCGTGTGCGCTGCGCGCTTCTTCTGAACCGCCGCTGCAGTCGTCGTCGTCGTCGTGCGCTTCACGCCGAGCTTGTTCGTGACATCCCCGAGCACTGCTCGACGCGTTGTCGTCGTTGTTGTTGAGGTGGTGGTCTGCGGCTTGAGACCGCGCGGTCGCTTCTCGGCTTTGCCAATGTCGTCCATGACGTTGAACGCCTGCATATCGCAGCAAGCGAGTCACAATGGCGTTGTCAGCTCCATGGTGTGGCGATGTTGACCCGATGCGCTTCTTGTTTGCGGTAGCGCGTGTCCATAGCAGCGTAGCATGGAGGAGTGTGCATGTACCTTGCGGCTGACTTTGCCTGGTCGTGACGCAGCAGGCATCTCGTTTTCGTTGTTGATACGCATCGCAGTCGGCATGGTGGTAATCGAGCTATACACACAGCGGGGCAGACAGGTGGTCGTCGAAGCGAGCGCGATGTCGTCGTCGTCGTCCGGCAGCACAGGCAGGCAGCAGTCGCAGCGGTCTTGCGAAAATGATCGAGTGGCTGGATCGCCCTTTTTCGAGGCTCCCGCGAGCGATTTTCAAACTGCGGCATACAAAACCCGAGTCAAACCAGCTGTCGCGCCGACGTTTCGAAATTCAAAAAAGACTTCACATTTGATTTTCAAATCTTCGTACTGTGTGTGTGCGATAAAGTGCGGATGTTCGCAGGTCCTCTATTCGGGTGGTCTTGAGTGGACCAGTCTCGCGATATTCGAGGACTTGTAGTCCTTGGTTGAGTTGCTTGAGTTGTTGCGATCTTGGCCACGTCGAGCTCGCTTCAAGTCGATGTGTCGCGACATATCGTGAGTGTTCTCGATACGTTGGGATTTGCCGTTCAACAGGCTGCTAGGTGCATTGCTGGCGCTGCGATCTGGCATTTGTGCAATGGAGACGACGGTTCAAGCATCGGTTCTCAGCACACCACGTGATGCACCCTAGCATCTACACCATGGTGTTGCTCATGTGCACTCTTCACAAAGCAAGCATGAAGTCGTAGTGTGCGCCCGACCTCGCATTTTCAAGTCGCGATCGACACTCGGATCGAATCGAAGCGCGTTTGTTGATATTTAAATTATCTCACCTCACATATTTACATACAATAAATAGGAAAAATCAGGATAATCAGGTTGCAGGACCATCCGTCTCATTGCGCACACAACACTCAATTAAACTATAGTCTGCAGACGCACGAGTCGCACTCTTCTTTCCTTTGTGTCCATTTTAGCATTCAAACAACAAATTGTAATTACGTTCGTAAATAGTCTCGTCAAAAGGCTCTGTTCGATCCTCAGAGGTTGCTTCTCGAGCGCCACTTCAACGCCCTGAATGCGAATCTCTCTTCTTGTCAGCGAGCGAGCGAGCGTCGACAGCAAGAACAGCGAGAAGAGCTGCTGCACGACGCCGCCGAAGCATGCCACAGGCGAAACCACCTGCTCACTTTGGATTTCGATCCGTCGTGCGTAAGTGGGTCGTCCGTCGTCCAGCATCGTCCGCGTCGTCGCCAGTATCCAGCCAGATCCAGCAAGAACATCGTGTTCGTTGCGAGCAGCAGCAGCAGCCACTTCAACCAGACAACAGTAGCAGCCATGTCGGCGCCCATGAAGAAAGTTGAGACGCTCGGGAAGCGCAAGAAGTCGCTCGATGGTATGTATCTTTGCCATACGCGCGTGTGTTGCTCCACAGACGCACACGTCCACTTGCATCGAGCGGTCGTGGCTGCTGCTTGCAAAGCATCGCGACAGACTAGCGTCTGGTCCCCTGTTTGCTCACATACACACGCACATCATCGCTCGTGGCTGACGCAATGATGGCATGTATCTGAATGCTCACCCACAGCCGAGAACGTCAAGGAAATCGAGAAGAAGGACGAGTTTGACCCGAACGCGTACTACGTCTCACTGACGTCGCACGCCGAGCAGTTTGGCGTCGACCCAGTGCGCATTCGCGTACGTGACGACTGTCGAACTGTCCTGAGGGTGATGTCGCTCACTCTCGACACTGATCACTTACATCTGCTGCTCTTGGCATGTGTGCAAACACAGTGGGGACAGAAGGAACCCGAAGTGCGCGGTCCGATCATTGGCACAAACCGCCACCACAAGTACCGCAATGCGATCGGCGCACACGGTGGCTCGTACTGCATCTACCGTGGCCTCGCTGTACGTGACAAACGCGTCGCAACTAGTGCTGGCAGTGTCTTGGAGTGTGAACTGGGTCTCATGGCCATTCACTCTTGTGTGTATATGCATGCAAACAGATTGCTTCGAACGCCATGGACAAGACCGCAGTCCCGGACCTTTCCAAGACGACGCCAGCAGCCAAGATCGGTCCGCACCCGTCGTGGTGGGACCCGGAGAAGGTAAGCAAGCTGTTGCTATTGCCATCAGTAACTGCGACGTCTGTCGTGCTGACCGCATCACTCTTGTGTTTGGCGACAGATCGTGACCATTGACCCGTTCGGTCACTGCGTCCTCGAAGCGTTCCCAGAGCACTTTGCAAAAGGCTACGACATTCGTCCGACCATTGCTGGTACGTCTGAGCTGCTCAAGCGACTCGATGCAGTGCTATGACTCCATAGACTGTGAGACTGACAGCTTATCTGCTTGCACGTTCTCTCATTCACTTCGTAGTGACAAAGGCGCACATGGATCTGCCAGAGATCCACGAAGCTGTGCGCGTCGGTCGCCTCAAGCCAGATGGCAAGATCCTGAAGGAGACGTCGCAGCTCGTCATTACGAAAGCTGCGATTGACCCCGTGTGGTACCTCCCTGGTGTTGCCAAGCGCTTCAACACGACCGAGTCGAACTTGCGCCACCAGATCTTCCAAGAGACGAATGGGATGTACCCTGAGCTCGTCACGCGCACGGATCTCAAGATTTTCTTGCCGCCAATTGGAGGGTACGGTTGCTACATCAGAGCGCGTGTGTGTCTGTGCGATCGTGTGCCGTGCTCTGACATCAATGTGCATGTGCCACAGGATGACGATCTACATGTACGGCGACGTGAGTTCGATCCCGGACCCGACGAAGAAACTCGCAGTGCGCGTGCACGACGAGTGCAACGGCTCGGACGTGTTTGGCTCGGATATTTGCACGTGCAGACCGTACTTGACGCACGCGATCGAGGTCTGCGTCGAGACAGCGCAGCAGGGCGGGTGCGTTGCGCTTACGATTGGTTGCGAGTCGTCGCTTGCCAATAGATTGAGACCTCACACGTCACTGTGTGTGAATGGGCAGTGCGGGTGTGATCATCTACTTCCGCAAAGAAGGGCGTGCGCTCGGCGAAGTGACCAAGTACTTGGTCTACAACCTGCGCAAGCGCCAAGAGGGCGGCGACAGCGCCGAAGAATACTTCAACTGCACTCAAGCTGTCGCAGGCATCCAAGACGTGCGGTTCCAGGCGTTGATGCCCGATGCGCTGCACTGGCTCGGGATCACGAAGATCGACAAGTTCGTCTCGATGAGTGACATGAAGTACGACGCGATCGTCAAGTCGGTACGTCGAGTGTGTGTGTGTTTGTCGTGTGAGTCAAACGAGCGGATCAATCGGATGCGTGAGAGCTGAGTGTTGTGGCGCTGCTGGTCGTGTTCTGTTGATGTAGGGCATTGAGATCGTCGAGCGCATTCCGATTCCAGAAGAGCTCGTGCCTGCGGACGCCAAGGTCGAGATCACGGCAAAGGTCTTTGCTGGCTACAACGGCGGCTCGGTCTACAAAGTGGACGAAGAGAAGCTCAAGTCGGTCAAGGGCCGCATTGACTAGGCGCTTGTGCAGAGAGCGACTGTCATGGCTGAGCGAGGACCGAATGTCAACAGCACACGTTTGAATGCGACTGACGCAGGAGACCAGCTAGCGATGGATGCGTGTGTACGTCGTGGTCGCTCATCATCGAGTAAATGAAGAACAAGAAAGAAAGAAAGCACAGACGCGAGTGGCTTGCTTGCTTATATGTTGGTGCAAGAAGAGCTAGCAGTGTGTGGTCCATGCCGCGATGCGTCGCGACAGCGCTGGAGTCGCGACGCTGCGATCTTTCGAGGTTGTCAGGAGGTCTTTATTTGAGTAGAGTCCTCTATTCAAGTGATACGTGGAGATCCGCCCCAAATTGAAAGCCAACTAGCTCGTTCATCTGGAGCAGCACGCGAAGGGACTAGGAGGAAGGGAGACACGATGATCCAGTCGATGTTCATCATGACTACCACCGGGTACGTTCGTACCCACAGCAGTATGAGAAGCTTGTGTTGCTGCTGCACGCACCGCTTTCCTCGTTTCGCTCGACGACCTCGCTCTATGCAAACAACAGCGCCGATCATCACATCGCTGACACAAACGCTGTCATGTGTGCGTTTGTGCTTGTGAATGAGCAGTGAGGTGATCATCGAGAAGCACTGGCGCGGACTCACGAGCCGCAACGTGTGCGACTTCTTCATGGAGGAGGTGAACAAGTACAAGGAGCGCGAAGACGTCCCACCGATCATCACGACGAGCAAGTACTACCTCGTGAGCGTCTTCCGTGACGACCTGTTCCTCCTCGCCGTTGTGACCAACGAGGTGTGTGTGTCTCTACCTTGTCTCTTGCTTGCTTACTTACTGCTAGCTGTGGTTCTAACTGCGTCTTGTGTCTGCTGCAGATCTCGCCGCTGTTCGTGATCGAGTTCCTGCACCGCGTGCTCGCAGTCTTCCGCGACTACTTTGGCTCGTTCGACGAGAACTCGATGAAAGACAACTTCTCGACTGTCTACCAGGTACGCTTGCGTCTATCATGGCGCTTGCAGCGCGAGCAATGCGCTTGGACTGGAATGCGATCGTGCTGAGTGATCACACTGCTAAGCACGTATGCTCTCTTGCTCCTGCTCTTGCGAATGGGGCGTAGCTGCTCGAAGAAATGCTCGACAATGGATACCCGCTCACGACGGAGCCAAATGCACTCAAGGCAATGGTCGCACCTCCATCGACTGCGAACCGCATCGCTGCTATGGTGTCGGTACGTTCATTGCTTGTCTTACTCGAGGGTGCATGAATGCGATACTTAGTCGGTTCACATATGATATGCTCATGCGCCTGTGCTGCTGCTGCTGCTGACTCTGTGACAGGGCAAGTCGCGCGTGAGCAACACGCTGCCAGAAGGCGCGATCTCGAACATCCCGTGGCGCAAGAGCGGCGTCAAGTACACGCAGAATGAGATCTACTTTGACATTGTCGAAGAGATCGACGCGATCATCGATAGCAACGGCCAGATGATCTCGTGCGAAGTGAACGGCGTGATCCACAGCAACAGCCGGCTCTCTGGCGTCCCAGATCTGACGATGGTGTTCACCGACCCGTCGGTGATCGACGACTGCTCGTTCCACCCGTGTGTGCGGTACTCACGCTACGAGCGCGAGCGCGTGATCTCGTTCGTGCCGCCAGACGGCCAGTTTGAGCTCATGCAGTACCGCGTGCAGGTGCAGCAGCTCATTCCGCCGCTCTATTGCCAGCCGCAGATCACGTACAACCAGAACGGCGGTGGGACCCTTGACTTGCAGCTCGGGACACGCGGTATGCCAACGCTCGCGTCGAACTCGAAGAAGGGCTTGCAGATCGAAGACGTGACAGTCGACGTGACGTTCCCAAAGAGCGTGCGCACGGTCGATGTGAACACGGAGTACGGCAGCTGTCTCTTTGACGAGTCGACAAAGACGGTCAAGTGGACAGTCGGGAAGCTCGGGAAGAAGGGCGCGAACCCGAGTCTCCGTGGGAACATCATCTTGCACCAGAACGCTGCGACGCCGGACGAGAAGCCGATCGTGCTCTTGGGCTTCAAAGTCCCGATGGCAACGGTCTCGGGCTTGAACGTCGAGACGCTGCTCATTACGAACGAAAAGTACAAGCCATACAAGGGCGTGCGGACGCTCGCAAAGGCCGGTCGCTTCCAGATCCGAACGTGAGCGAGCACGAGTGCAGCAGCAGCGTGACAGTGCACGTTCTTCCACTTGTATGGACGTGTGTGTAGGCGCAATTGCGTGAGCATCCATGCACGCTCAGCACCTCGTTGTTCATTGCGATCTCGATCAATACACTCGCTCTTTTGTGCTCATAACCAAGCGCAGCAGCAGCACACAGGCGCCCTCTTACCAATTCGCATAAAGCTCTAGCGCCGACGATGCACCACACGAGCAACGTCTCGACAGTGCGTGCTCTTGCTCTGCTCGACGTCGAAGTTGCCATGTCGAAGCACGACGACCACTCACTTCAACATGCTTGTTGCCCTGCCTCGCGCCATTATTTTGTCTTTGTGTTTGTATGTGCAGGCGAGATGACCTGCTGGACCTCTCGAACCGACTGAGCAAATAGGCTATTTAGAAGTGCGCACAGACGGACGGCTGGCACCCTCACGCACACATCAAGTTGCCTCGCAACACGCACACGTCGCGCGCCGTCTACCCGCCGCACACCTCACCGCACCTCTCGCCCGCAATGAGCGCCGCTGCTGCACACAACCGCTACGAGCACCCGCTCGTGTCGCGCTATGCGACGAAGGAAATGAGCGAGATCTGGTCGCCGGACCGCAAGTTCTCGACGTGGCGCCAGCTCTGGCTTGCGCTCGCGACGGCCGAGAAGCAGCTCGGGCTCGCGATCACGGACGAGCAGCTCCAGGCGATGAAGGACCACTTGACTGACATTGACTACGAATACGCAGCCGAGATGGAGAAGAAGTTCCGCCACGACGTCATGGCGCACGTCCACGCGTTCGGCAAGGCTGCGCCGATTGCGATGCCGATTATCCACCTCGGCGCCACGAGCTGCTACGTCGGTGACAACGCAGACATCATCCAGGTATGTATGTGTGCCACTTACTATCGTAGCACGCGTGGTGCAGTAGTGCAACTGGCGAACCGTGGTGTGAGCCATGCGCTTCTTGCCTCGTCCACTGGCTCGTGAGTGTACTAACTTCAACAACGTATGGACACACGCAACCACTGTGCTGCGCAGCTCAAGCAAGGTCTGCAGCTGATCCAGCGCAAGCTCATCAAGTCGATGAAGACGCTTGCGGACTTTGCGTTGGAGGTACGTTGTGTGCCTCTCACTCGTTTCTTTCGTGGTGTGCTCGAGCGAGCTAGAGAGAGAGAGAGCTCACGCCATGGGAGCTCGTTGCTCTGCGCTCTATTGCGCGTGACTGCAGTACAAGGACATGCCGACGATGGGCTTCACGCACTTCCAGCCTGCGCAGCTCGTGACGGTCGGCAAGCGCGCAGCGCTGTGGCTCCAGGACCTCTGGCTCGACTTCCAGAAGCTCGAGGACTTGATCGAGAGCCTCCCAATGCGCGGCGTGAAGGGCACGACTGGCACGCAAGCGAGCTTTCTCGACCTCTTTGAAGGCGACCACGCCAAGGTGAAGAAGCTCAACGAGCTCGTGGCCGAGCAGATGGGCTTCAAGAAGGTCATTCCGCTGTCGGGCCAGACGTACAGCCGCAAGATCGACTACTTTGTGCTCTCGGTGCTCTCTGGTATCGCGCAGTCGGCATACAAGATGGCGGGTGCGTCCACTGCTCTGTGTTGTCTGCATAGACATCACTCACAGTTGGTGCATGCCGGACTGACCATGACGCTCGATTGCTTGGTGCGCTGACGCTGTGGACGAGCAGGTGACATCCGTCTGCTCGCGAACATGAAAGAGATCGAGGAGCCGTTTGAGAAGAACCAGGTGCGTGTCGTTACCAGCAACACTGTCGACGCACAGCATGAGCTCGTGTCGCTTGCATCAGCGCGCAATCGCAGAGCCACTCACGCCTGGTGACGCTGCCGTGTGTGTACAGATTGGCTCGTCTGCGATGGCGTACAAGCGCAACCCGATGCGCTCGGAGCGCATCTGCAGTCTCGCGCGTTACGTCATTTCGCTCACGGACAACGCGGCGCAGACGCACGCTGCGCAGTGGTTTGAGCGCACGCTCGACGACTCGGCGAACCGGTACGCTTGTCTGCGTGTTATGTGCAGTCACATGTACACAGTGGCATCCTCTCATGCTAACGCCATGGTGTTGCGTTACGGTGTGACTTGACAGTCGCATGGTGCTCCCAGAAGCGTTCCTCGCAACGGACGTGATCCTGAACATTGTCGCCAACGTCTCGGACGGTCTCCAGGTCTGGCCGAACGTAATCAAGGCGCACATCAAGGCTGAGCTGCCGTTCATGGCGACCGAGAACATCTTGATGGCGTGCGTGAAGGCTGGTGGCGACCGCCAGGAGCTCCACGAAGCCATTCGCGAGCACTCGATGGCCGCTGGGAAGCGCGTGAAGGAGGAAGGCGCGGCGAACGACCTCTTGGAGCGCATCGCTGCGGACCCACTCTTTGCGCCAGTGCACGGCAAGATGGACTCGCTCCTAGACCCGTCGCTGTTCATCGGCCGGTGCCCGCAGCAGGTCGAGGAGTTTGTGTCGGAAGAGATTGCGCCACTGCTCAAGACCCACGCGCACTTGCTCGACGTCCAGGACCTCGACACTGTGAACATTTAGAGAGAGAGAGAGAGAGAGAGAGAGAGAGAGAGAGACGAGT
>JAASFN010000408.1:0-21263 GCA_023333795.1 Globisporangium rhizosaccharum | reverse complement strand
GAGTGCTGAGCTCGAGGACATGGAGCTCGAGCGCATCGACGAAGAGTTCAGTACGCCGCTGTCGCGCTCGCGCGGTCGGCGAACGGAAGCAGCGAGCGTCCCTGAGCGTCGGAACCCGCGTCGCTCGGCGCGCAAGAAGTATTGTGAGAAGCGTCAGTGGCGACAAGCTTCGCTGAGGTCTGTCGTCCTCATACCAATTGCCTGGATGGAGAGTTGTTCATTGGAGAGACATATGCTGTGGGTACGAAGCAAAGGGTATTTGTTTTCGGTGGTTGCTCCGCTACGTTTGTTCCTGGGATGTGCGCGCCACTGCGGTCGACTGACTAGTTGTCTCTCTTGTGCCTACGACGTCAGTGTTGGCGCTGCGTCGTTCTCGTTCTCGTGGCTGATAATACGAGCTTCTGACGGCACGAGCATTGGCACGCCGTAGCGAATCGGGTACGCGACGTGGATCTCGTCGCAGATGAGCGCACCGCGCTCGGCGTCGTACCGGAGTGGGAACTTGGAGATTGGACAGACAATGTGGGCGAGGATGCTCTCGTCACGCAAGCGCTCGTGCTGTTGCACTTGCAGGTCGCTCTGTGAGGAGGACGACGAGGACGTCGTAGTTGAGAATGTTGCTCTGGAGAGTGCTGCAGTTGTAACCGTAGGTGCTCCTGCGCTGCTGTGTGCGCGACCGAGCAGCAGTGCGCGGCGCATGATCATCATCGTCGACGTCGCTTTGCTGGTCCACGATTGCATTGATTGTACTTGTGAAGCTACACATCTTGTTTTTAGTATGCTTGTCGGATCTACCTGTACAAGTAATAGTGCGAAAATCAAGGTAGTCAAAAGAGCAATATTACATAAATGAGCACAACCGTTGCAGTCAATTACCCTTGTTTAAGTGACTGGCACGCTCCATTTCCGATGTTTTTCAAGTCAAGCGTTGGTATTGGCAATGCAATTACCTTGTGATAGCAACGCACCTCCTTGAAGCTGCTGCTTTCGCTGTTCTTCTCCTTTACAAGTCACACACAATCCAAGCGATCCAGTCGACGACGACACCAGCGCACACGAGCGATGGCGAAGAAGAAGAGCGGCAAGAGCGCGGCTGCGCAGCAGCAGCTTGACGACCAGCAAGCAGCAGTGACCGAGCGTCTTCTCGGTGGTGCGTGTCCGTTCCATCCATCCATCCATCCATCCATTCACTCTCGTTCCTTCATCACACATTTGCATTTGGTCGCACACAGTCTCACACTCCTCGCTTGCTCTCTTGCTAATAGATGCGCATGAGACCGACTACCACGAGCTCCACTCCGCACTGCCAACCGAGCAGAGTCCGGTGTTTCTGCGCCAGCAGCGCAAAGCGCGCAAAGTCTGGTGCGCAATCATCGCTCTGAGCGTCGGGATCTTGCTCTTCATCGGCATCTTGGCAATTCTGCGCGCCGTCCAGGACGCGAACAACCTCGTACCGACCAAGCGCCCCGAGTTCCCGACACAGTACGAAGCGAGCTTGACAGTCAACATGCCGTACATTGACCTCGTCGAGCCGATCTACGTGCACGTGGACGAAGCCCAAGGGCTCCAGAAGCTCAGCTACTACGGCGACACGGACGTGTTCATCTTCAACGCCTCGGGGCCGTCGTACCAGATCCTCCCAGTCATCCGCGAGCAAAAGTGCTTTGTCGACGACCCATCGCCGATCCAGCACGTGTTCCCGAACGTGAGTCTCTTTGAGCCGCAACACGGCCTCGTGTCCATTCGCGGCCGTCCGTGCTTGAGCTGGAAGTTCGTGACAAAGCGCGACACGCCGACAGTCGACGGGCTCTTGGGCGAGTACACGCTGTACGTCGACCAAGAGCACGAGCAGCCCGTGCGGTTCCACTACGTTGGCCGGAACGCCATGCTCGGCGGGAGCCACATTGACGAGTACTTTATCGACTACAACTACATCCGCGCCGGTCCGATCAACTCGCTCGTGTTCTCTGCCCTACCGTCGCGCATGAACTGCACGCGCATGGGCGGGAGCGACGGACCAACGCACATGCCAACGCTTGATGTACGTGCTCTGAGTCTTCTGGTTCTGCTGAGTATGACTCCTTTGGCTGAGTATGAGTCTGATTCTGAGACTACTGAAGATATCGACTAACATGATGCATTTGTCCTCGATGGCAGATCCACGTGATGATGCCCGAGGGCGTGGCTGCGAAGAAGAGCCTCTTTGACGACTTCACTGCTGCACATGGGAAGCGCTACGCAAGCGCAGACGAAGCTGCGCAGCGACTCGTGAACTTTCACCACAACGTGAGGTACATCAACGCGAAGAACCGACAGGGACTGTCGTACCATTTGCGCGTGAACCAGTTCGCAGACCTCTCGCACGACGAGCGCTTGCGCATGCACCGCTCGCAAGCGATGAAGACGCAGCGCAAAGCCGACAATGGCGCTGCGTTCACGCACACTGTGAGCTCGATGCGCGTGCCAGACGAGATTGACTGGCGCTCGAAAGGCGCCGTGACGCCTGTGAAAGACCAGGGATCGTGCGGTTCGTGCTGGACATTTGGGTACGTCCTATTGCATCGTAGCGCTGCTGCTACTGTGTAAACACGAGACGCCTTGGACTAACACTGGGACTCTGGCGCTGTCAATGACTGGACGTGTGTCTGCAGCACGACTGGTGCGCTCGAAGGCGCGATCTTCATGAAGGAGAAGCAGTTGTTCAACCTCTCGCAACAGAACCTCCTCGACTGCTCGTGCGTAGTTGCTCTTTGCGCCTTCGTTGCCTGTCGATCTGACCCACTGGCTCATAGACGGACTGACTGACTGATTGGGACGCTCGCAATGGCAGCTGGGACTTTGGGAACAATGCGTGTGAAGGCGGACTGGACTACCAGGCGTACGGCTGGATCATGGCGAACGGCGGACTCGAGACGTCAGCGACGTACGGCGCGTACCGGAACGTCCCCGACTACTGTCACTTTAACTACTCGAACGCAGTCGGTGCGATGACTGGCTTTGCGAACGTCACGAGCGTCGCGGCGCTGAACGACGCGCTTGCGACTGTCGGTCCGCTCTCTGTCTCGATCGACGCATCGCTGCCGTCGTTCTACTTCTACGGCGGCGGGTTTTACGACGACGCGGCGTGCAAGAGCGACGTCGATAGTCTCGACCACTCGGTCGTCGCAGTTGGTGTGACGACGCACAATGGCGAGAAGTACACGCTCGTGAAGAACTCGTGGAGCACGCACTGGGGCGAAGACGGATACGTCAAGATCGCGCAGAAGAACAACTTGTGCGGCGTTGGCACAGCCGCGACGTACCCGCTGCTGGCGTAGTGTGGTCCATGAACGCACTCGCATCTGATCCTACGTACTACATGTACATGACTGTGCTGCTGCATGTGAGAGAAGAAGAGGGCGGAATCGACAGAGGGACTTCACATTATGTTTGTATTGATACAATGGCGAGTGGTGCATAGTGTCCTAGTGGCGCTGGTGCGACTACGATCTAGAGTCACACGCTTGGTCGCTCGCGCAGACTTGCGCTGTAAGTTAATGAAGGAAGAGGTGGCTGGAGCCGTGCGCGAGTGTCTTGCCGAGAGACGTGGACGACACTGATGGCGATGCCAAACGCGCCGGCTTGAGGGACATGGAGAGCATACGGAGGCACCTTGACGCCCTAGCATGACGTCGTGAGCGGGAGGTTTGGCGAGAGTGCCCAGAGCGAGCCGTCATTATTCTGCTGCACGCGTCGGCGCGCAGTCTTGGTCGAGACGCCAAAGTCCGCTGGCACGCGTGCGCCAAGGTGCGCGTCCATCTGCGGCGCGCTCATGAACGCCTTGACAAGCGCATCGCGCACCTCTTCGAGGAACTGCGCAGCGGTTTCCATTGTTGCAGCCATGCTGGTTGGTTGATTGCCGAGGCGACGAGTGCTTGCTTGAGCAGGCGTTCTGGTGTTGGCGAGTGCGTGAATGGACTGTCGTCGAGCAAAGGTCGTCGTCGCATTCGTCGTTGCGGCAGCGACGCGTACAGTCGAAGAAGCCTCGACCCATTCATTCATCTTCATGTTGACACTTGAGATGGCTGCTGTCTCAGACAATCAATGACGCGGTAAATTGCTTGCTTCTGATTCGTGGTAACTGTGTATCTCGATGATCGAATACCAACTTCAGCCAATCAGCACGTATAAATACATCGACGCACAGGTTGCCTGCAGTGTGGACCACATACGAACCAAGTGAGAACAGCAATACCGGATCATACTCAACTCAAGTCAACACGCGAAACCGTTGAGACGCGGCAGAGCCAAACTTGAAAATCAAGAAATTTACCGAGAATGTGAGATTCGCGGGAGAGATATCACGAAAACGCAGAGAGTTCAAAGCAAAGCGAAGTGTTCGCTCTATTCGTCTTTGACGCTGAGGTCCGTTTGTTAGGGGTGAGTCTTTAACAGACGCCACACTTGGTATGACCTTAACCATCCGTCATAGCTGTGGAGTACTAGTTGCCGCTAAAGCAGCGCTGGGCATACAGACGCTGCACTTGGTTACGACCTTAATGCTTCGCCATAGTTGCTCGATATTATGGAGTATTTGTTGTCTCTCGTTTGGTAACTTAATACTTCCAACAGCTGTTGTTCGACCACAGTACTGATTGCTACCACTAGCAAGATGTCAACGTGCAGTACATTCCAAACCAAGCGATTAACAAAGCGACCATCTCAATATCAGGCACAGTTCAGCGACTTGTTCCTTCTCTTTGCCTCAAAATTTGTGCGCTATTTTTGCATCGCATCTTATCTCTTGTACTTAAGCTTCTCCAGCTTTCTCGATCTTCAAAGTAGCTCTAGACTCGTCTCGTAACATGACTTAATGCATGTCGCTTCTGCCTTGGTGTGCTTGGCCGTGATCTCTTGTGATCCATCGACACTTGGGCTGCTACACTCGCGCGCGTGGTACCGACCCGCCAATTGGCAGGAACAGCAGTTTGGTAATGACCGGACGACGTACTTTCAACCGTCGGCAAATGGTGTGCGTCCGCTCGTAAGTCTCTAATTCGCAGTATTTATGGATTTTCAGCCAATCAACACGTGTAAATTCATCGACGAACTGCTGCTGTGAGCAGCACGACAGATACGTCGCGACTGGGCTCGCGATCTCATCACGCTCAAGCACGCTGGACTGGAGAAAGGCCTGTGCAACGCGGACGAAGGTGTCGAGGTCCGTGGTGGCCATCAGCTTGACGTTGGAATGAAGGCAGCGTCGGACGAGTTGGCCGACCCAACGAAGACCTCGGCATCATCGACGATTGTCATCAATGCAATTAGAATGTATGTTAAATGACCAAAGCAAGCCAACACGATGCATAACAATAGGATCGTACAAGAGCGCCCGTTCATTGACGTGGATAGTCCTTGCCTTCATGCGCAGGTCGACACGACTTGAGCGCTTGCGAACGACACATCCTCGTTTCCCCGCATCTGCCCTATCTGCTAAAATTACAACTGTGGTCTCTATCTTCGCTGCTTCATTGAAAGCTTGGAGGAGCTTGAGTTAGAGAACTCATACATACAAATACGCAAAGACAACTTGGTACACCTGATCGACTCGATCAGGTGGGTCATACCAGACCAAATGCGCCTCGAACAGTTAATATGGATGAGCTCTCATATCGTGCGACGTGAAGTTCTGCGTTGACAGCAAAGACATCACACAAAACAGCAACATTGCAGCACAAGTAGCAGTACCTACTGCCACAGATGCTACACAGCAGTCTGCACCAAGCTGACTACCGACGCTTGCGCCAGGTGAGTCGCTTGGATCAGCTGCATCTCTTGAAGCTGCTGCCGCATTACTTGGAGCTGCTATGCAGTTTGAAGGTCCTGTGTTGCTTATTGCTGCACTTGAGCTGGTTCAAAGGCTGTATCTTCTTCGGTCGTTCTCGCTGTGTTGGTGTAGTCGCTGACATTATTGTTGGTGTGTGTAAGACCAATGCGCTGTCTAAGGGCAGCAGACGGTGCGTTGAGTTCTCGAGCACACACAGCGGAAGTGAGATGCAGGTCTTTGCTTAATATCATTGCGTAGTCAAGAGCCTGCTCAGCCATTACGGACTATCTCCCACATGCTGGTCGTTCGTTCGCTTTTGTACGTAAAGATGAAGGCCTTGGTCTTGTGTCAACAACGCCTACGCACGGCTGTATTCATAGTTGCTACCTGATCAGAGTCTCTGCTTTGTGTTCAACCTGAGCAAGGACTCAGCACATTTGATATTTTGGATTGTACCGGATAGTATCCAATATCTAAAGAATTTTATCCGAGCTGATTGATTGGAGGATGTGGTAGAGATATAACCAAGGGTATCTCGAATCTTGCCCAACAGATCAAGATCGCAAGATCGACAAGAAGACCACCGAAGCTCACAAGCTCGCAAGCTCGAATTCCCACACGCGTCGCTCCGCTCGCATCGCTCAGCATGGTCTCGACACGCAGCGCGAACAAGCAGTCCCCGACCTCCGCCGCGTCACCGAAAACTACTGCGACAAAGCGCGCTGCTCCATCGGACGCTGCTGCTAAGTCGCCTGCAAACAAGAAGCAAGCGAGCTCGTCGCCCAAGAGCTCGAAGAGCACAATGAGCGACTTTGCCGTCGGTGCGCGCGCCACGAAAGACGTGACGCTCGTGAACCAGAACGGCGACGACGTCGTGTTTGCCGACACGTTCAAAGACAGCGGCGTCGTGTTCTTCATGTACCCGAAGGCCAACACGCCGGGCTGCACGAAGCAAGCGTGCGGCTTCCGCGACCACATCCAAGAGATCAAAGACGCTGGCTTTAGTGTCTACGGTCTCAGTGGCGACTCGCCCAAGTCGCTCCTGAACTGGAAGACAAAGGAATCGCTGAGCTACGACCTCTTGAGCGACCCGAAGCACGAGCTCATCAAGTACTTTGGCAGCTCGATCGGCGGCACGAAGGTCCAGCGCTCGCACGTTGTGATCCTCCAGGGCGGCGTCGTCGGTGACATCCAAGGCAAAGTGTCGCCAGCTGAGAGCGTCGAGCGCGCAGTGGCGTTTGTGACGTCGCACAAGCAGAGCAGCAGTGGTGACGCTGCGCCTGCTGCTGCTGCTCCAGCAGCTGAGCCAGCCACTGAGACGGAGGCGACCAAGACTGTCGCTGTCGGTGAGACGCTGTCGCTCGACCTTGAGCTGCAAACGCACGCGTCGGAGACTGTGGCCGTACAGAGCCTGTTCAAAGACCGCGGCGCGATCTTCTTCATGTACCCCAAGGCCGACACGCCTGGCTGTACGATCCAAGCCTGCGGCTTTAACGACCACCTCCAGGAGATCCAGGACGCTGGCTTTGACGTCTACGGTCTTGGCGCTGATACGCCCGAGGAGCTCCTGGCGTGGAAGACGAAGCAGAGCTACGGCTACAGCTTCCTCTCGGACCCCTCGCACGCGCTCATTCGGCGCTTTGGGAGCTCCGCGAACGACGGCACGCGCGTCGACCGGTCGCACGTGATCGTGCTGCCAGGCGGGAAAATCGGGCAAGTCGAGCTCAAGGTCGCACCGAAGGACAGCTTCACGAAAGCGCTCGAGTTTGCGAAAGCGCATGCGATCGCCAAGTGATGCAGAGAAAGTGAGTGAGTGAATGAAGACGTCTCGCTGCGATCGTGCGCGCGTCAGTGTACAAACCAGCGGGAGCATGTACATGCATGAAGGACAGTAGTCAAATGATGTACCTGGATAATGTCACTATCAACATGCAACTGTTGTCAAATCCGTACTTAAATGACTGCATACACTTGTTCATACAAATTCGAGCAGCCATTCAACCATCAGCGTCACCACACCACCAATATGCGCAACCTTGTGTCGCTGCGGCGCCAGCAGTGGCCACTGCCAAGCGATGACGATGTGACTGCGACGACCAGCAGCCAGCAGCACTGTCGCAGTGCATACACTGCATTTGCACTGCAAACAGGCGAGCCACAGGCGTTCTTCCTGCGCGGCGATGGTCGCATCGACGCCGCGACACTCGACGACGACATTGCGCTGTGTGCGCCAGCTGCGCTCTTTGTCGACTTGCAAGCGTCGATTCCATTGCCTACGAGCGGCGACCCTGCGCTGCAGTGGAAGTGGATCAGCTACGTCGCAGAGCTCGATGCGCTCGCGTGTGCACACGCAAACGGGACGCTCGCAGTCGTTGACATTGCAACGCAGAGCGTCGATGAGATCGGCGCAATGGACGGCGGGATTTGCGGTGTCGCGTGGAGTAGCGATCAAGAGATGGTCGCAATCGTCACGGGCGTCGGAACGATCCTCGTCATGAACGCGCAGTGGGAAGTGCTGTACGAGACGCAGCTCGACGCGTACTTGCCGTCGGACGTGACGCGCCAGCAGTCAGACCACGCGCCTGCTGATGTCGCAGTGCACTGGCGCGACGACGCGCAGTACCTCGTGCTGAACGTCCCAGTCATGAGCACAGGCAGCAGCAGCAGTCAAGCGATGCAGAAAGTCATGGTCTTCACTGCGCAGCTCGGGTTCCACGCACTCGGTCGGCTCGAAGACGGCCGCGCGACGCCGCACCTTGGCTCCGCGGTCACTTGGAGCCCGAACCAGTCGCTCATTGCGACGACCGAGACGCGCAAAGAGCAGCTCTTTGTCGTGTTCTTTGAGCGCAATGGCTTGCGCCACGGCGAGTTCGCTCTCCCAGCGCGGCTTCGTGCGTCAGCGCATCGCGTGATGCAGCTCGGCTGGAGCATCGACTCGGACGTCCTCGCCGTGGCGCTCGAGAGCACTGGCAGTACGTCGTCGCTCCTGCAGCTCTGGACGCGCGACAACTACCACTGGTACCTCAAGCACGAGCGCCGCTTCGACGCAGAGGCGAAGCACCTCGTGCGCTTTGCGTGGGACGCAGAGCGCGCTCATCAGCTCCACGTCCTCACCCGTAGCAGCAGCAGCAACGATCGCGCGGCTGCGACACTGCTGCAAGAGGAGTTCACGTGGGACGTCTCGCGCGCCGAGCGCTCGGTCCAGCGCTCGTCGAGTGCACCGTCCTCGTCAGTCGTAGTGACTGGCGTGATTGACGGCGCGACGCTGTTGCTCACGCCACTGCACCAAGCGCTCGTGCCGCCGCCGCTCGCGCTCCATCAGCTCGCGTTCGCTGCGCCAATCAACTCGGTCGTGTTTGACGCCGAGACTGAGGCGCTCGCAGTGCTCCTCGCGTCTGGCGACGTCGTCGTTGTCGAGCAGTACATGTCATCGACAGCTGCGATCACGACGCGCGTGCAGCTCGCACTGGATAATGACGAGGACGAAGAATCGCTGAGTCGGACGCTCACGCATCTCGAGTGGATGCGTCTAGCGCCCTCGAGTGGCGACAGTCCGTCGCTCACGCTCGTTGCGAAAGCTGGCTGGGATGATGCGCTCGTCGTTGGGTCAGCCACGTCACTTCCGACCTCGACACTGTCGGTGCAGTACCCACCAGCGCTCGACAGTGTGCGTCGCGTGACGCAAGTCATCGACCAGCAGAGCGCTTCTTGCAAGAGAGACAGCGCTGCTGCTGCTGCTAATCCAGCATCTCTGCGCCTTGCGATCCAGACTCACGACGGCACCGTCTACACGCTGGAGCCGACAAGCGCCACGAGCGACGCGACTGAGCTCACGGACCGGTGTCCAGCGTTCACGCACTTCACTGTCCTTGCAGTCTCTGCCAGCAGCAGCAGCAGTAGCAGTAACCACATCGCTGATGCCGCGCAGCTCATGGTCGTCGGTCGCGAGCGCTCTGGGAAGCTCTACGTCGACGACAAGCTCCTCGCACCAGCGTGCTCGACGTTCACGTACTGTCCGCGAGCGTCAGTGCTGCTGTTCACGACACTCGGGAGCGCTGCAGAGCTCCGGATGCTCCCGCTCGATACGCTCGTGCACCACCGCTTGGACGTCTACGAAGCGCGAGCGATCGAGCGAGGCGCAAAGCTCGTCGCAGTCGTCGGCGACCGCGCGCACGTGATTGTGCAGCTGCCGCGCGGGAACCTCGAGTGCATGGCGCCACGCTTGCTCGTGCTCGCGCTCGCAGTGCAGCTAATCGAGCAGCGCGCGTACGTTGCTGCGCTCGAGATGTGCCGCAAGCACCGTCTCGACTTGAACGTGCTCGTGGACTTTGACGTCGAGGGGTTCCTCGCATCCGCCCCTGAGCACCTCGTGCGCGCGTACGTCGCGAGCAAACCCACAGCAGTGACGAGCGACCGCCTCTGTCTCTTCCTCACGAGTCTCCACGCAGTCGACGTGTGGCGCACCAAGTACGCACCACAAGTCACGCCGTTCATTGCAACTGGCGCTGCTGCTAGCGGCAACGCCAGCGACGCTGCGACCAACAGTAGCGACCGTGTGAACGTCGTGTGTCGAGCTGTCATGGCTGCGATCCGCGACGTGGAAGCGGAGGAGCGCGACCGAGGCAGCGACGATACAGGAGCTACGGCAGCGTTGCTCCTGCCGTACGTCACAGCAGCAGTGAAGCAGTCGCCGCCGCAGTTCCCAGCAGCGCTTTCAAAGGTCCAGTCGCTCTTGGCGACTCGTGGTGACAGTGGTACTGCTGCAGCGAAGCGCGCACTGAAGCACTTGATCGTCTTGACGAACGTCGACGTGCTTGTGGACGAAGCGCTTGGGCTCTACGACCTCGACCTCGTGCGCTTCGTTACGACGTACTCACAGCGCGACCCGAAAGAGTACGTCCCGTTCCTTGACGAGCTCGCGCGCATCGCAGCGACGAGCGATAGCAGCAGCACGACGCTGCTCAAGTACCGTGTCGATCTGCACCTGAAGCGCTACGAACGCGCGCTCACGCACGTCTGTGCGCTCGTGCAGAGCGCATCGGACGCTGCAACAGCTCGGACGTACGAAGACGCAGCAGTCGACGTCGTCACGCGCAGTGGACTGTACGACGAAGCGATTGCGCTGCTCAGTACGTCTTCGCAAGCGACATCAGCGGCGGCGAAGGCGTTCCGCTCGCGCGTCGTGCTGCTCAAAGCTGCGCACTTGGAAGCGACAAAGCAGCACGAAGCTGCTGCGTACGTGTACTTGTCTGAAGCAGCGGTTGCGCAAGCGCAGCGCGCGTTCCTCGCAGCAGGGCACTGGCAACTCGGCCTCTCGCTCGCGCTCAAGACGAAGCAGTCGCCAAGCGCGGTCCAGCAGCTCGCGTACAGTGTCGCCCAGACGCTCTTGCAGCAGCAAGCTGATAGTAGTAGCAGCGCCAATGGCAATGGTGGCAGTGAAGGTGCTGCTACAGCGACGACTGCGCTCGATGTCGCTCGCATCTACGTCGAGTACTGCAACGACATTGACGAAGCCGTCACTGTGCTGGTCGGCAGTAAACAGTACGACGAAGCGCTGCGGCTTGCGTACTTGCACAAGCGTGCGGACTTGGTCGAGAGCGACGTCGAACCCGGCGTGCTCGATGCGACAAAGACTGTCTTGGACGACATTGCAGCGAGCTCGGCGACGTACGTGCGCCACTGGACGCGCTTGACGACGCTGCAGGAGCAGAAGCGGCTGTTCAAGCTCCACGGCATCGACGGCAGTCGCTGGCAGCAGACTGACGGCGACAACGACGACGCGCAGAGCGTTGTGTCTGGCGCACCGAGCGCAGCCGACAGTGCGCTCTCGAACGCGTCGATGCGGTCCGTAGGGAGCCACAACAGCGCTGTGAGCATCGGGAACTTTGCGCTCCAGTCGCTCGCCCACGCGACGTCGAGCCACTTTTACGCGAGCACCGCCGCTGGCGCGAGCAGCGCAAGCGCAAAGGCGCCGAAGAAAGTGCGGCTCTCGCGCAACGAGCGGCGCAACAAGATCAAGAAAGGCAGTGTCGAAGAAGAGCTGTTTGTGTGGCAGCAGTGTGTCGCGAGCGAGCCGAGTGCAGCGCTGCGCGTGCACGTGAAAGCGCTGCTGCAGATGCTCGTGCTCTTTGGGCACGTCCAGAAGGCGCAGACGCTCCAGAGCGCTCTGAGTGCGTTTGAGACGCTCGTGCGCGTTGACAAGCCATTGCCAGAGCAGCCGCAAGTTGTTGCAAAAGCTACTGCTGATGCAGTGCCACCAGCAAGCAGCAGCAGCGCAACGATACCTCCGACAATTGCGTGGCGACTTGCAGCATTGCGTCACGAGTAGAGCGTGGTGTGTTGTTTGCGATAGAGCAATACATCGACGCCATCCTCATCATGTCTTCACGACACTAACGCGCAATGGCTGATGGAGAATGGTGCACTGATGACCTGAAGCCTCTTAATATGATATCAATAGTGAAAAAATAAAGGGAAACAAGGAGTCAGCTGCTGGCGGTCTGACTTGTTGTCGATGCGAGTCAAAGTGCGTGTGTGACGACTGTGTCTGGGTGCGCACTCGATCGTCGTTCCCGCACATCGAAACTCACCGCGTGCTGCACGCAGGAGAGCAAGTCGCGCGTGGTACCCTTCCGATCCCAGCTCTCTCACTCTCTCTCTCTCGCAGTCGTAGCGCTCGACAATGCCAACGATGCCATCGCGCGCGCTCTTGCTGGCGCTAGCGCTGCTTTCGCTCGTGTGTGCGTCGTCAGCGAACGCAACACGAATGGCGGTAAACGCCAGCGTCGCGAGTGCGAACTCGAGCCGGTGCGACGAGGACCTGCTCTTCCAGAAACTCTACGTGCTCATGCCAGCGATCAACCAGTGCGCAAAGGAAGCCGACTACTACATCAACACCGACACGCTCGCTCTGCCAACGAACGAGTCGTTCACAAAGTTCTGCAAGAGCGAGAACTGCACAAAGCTCTCGAACGAGCTCGAAGCTGCGGGCTTGCCGTCGTGCACAGTCGCAGTCGGTACGACTGAGCTACCGCTCAAAGACTTCTTTGCGCAGATCAAGACGCAGTGCGCTGCATCGAGCTCCAAGTCGAGTGGCACGACGTCGGCTGCAGCTGCGCGCGTGAGTGCTCTCTCGCCAATGAACGCGGTCGGCGTGCTCGTGGCGCTCGTGTGTGCCACAAGCCTGTTCTCTGGCTAGTTGCGAGCTGCTTGACTTATTGCAGGAGTTGACACACGTTGTAAGGGTGAACAAGCAAGCAACATCACACAACTTGTACCAGTGTCTCGAGCGCTATGAGTTGCCGTTGCACTGCGTACGGAGTGTGAATAGCTGGTGATGGTGGTGTATTATTCGTCGAGTGCAGATACGTGCAGTCGTGCATGCAAGCAAGCGAGCGAGCGACACAGAAGCGTGCAGTCGTATCATCGATCGATCTGGTCCGAGTCGCTCATTGCGACAACTTGCTCACGGCACTGCGAGCACGCACGCAGCACGCAGGATGAAGGAGGCACGAAGTGTAAAAAATGGGGCGAGCAGTTGACGACGACGACAACGGCGCTTGCTGGCAATGGGCACGCGCCGAGTAGTCGTGCTCGAGCTAGTTGCAGTTGCAATTGCCGTTGCTGCTCTTGTGCGTTTCCTCGGATAGCTGTTGACAAGCAAACAAGCAAGCAAATACACAAGCAAGTTGCTCGCAAGTCAGCCACTTGCCAAACAAAACAACGCAACTTGCCAGTATGCCGTTAGCAAAGAGGCACGCACCGTTGTGCCTTTCGAGCGACTCGTGTCGCCGACCATTTCGCGGATCGTAATGAGCTCAGACGCCATCGTGAGGAACGCCTCTTCGACGTTTTGCGCGTTCTTCGCGCTCGTTTCGAGGAACGGAATCGCGAGGCTGTCGGCAAACGCCTTTGCAGTCTCGTACGGCACGGCGCGGTTCTCACTGATGTCGCTCTTGTTGCCGACGAGGAGCTTGCACGTGCCTTCGCTCGCGTACCGGTTCACTTCATTGAGCCAGTCGTTCACGTGGTCAAACGACTCTTGACTCGTGACGTCGTAGACCATGATGATGCCGTCCGCGCCGCGGTAGTACGCGCTCGTGATCGTCCGGAACCGCTCTTGCCCAGCAGTGTCCCACTGCATACACACACGCATACGTAGACACACCGAGTGTGAGCACCTGGTGTGCTTTGATAGAAGTCAAAGCGACAGATCGAAGCGCGTACGATCTGGAGCTTGATCGTCTTCTTGTCGATCTTCACAGTGCGGAAGCGCTACGAGCAGATACCGCACACGAGCCAACGCGTTAGTGACACTGCAACTCTCTCTCAGCTTGTACTCATTGATACGTGAGCAAGGCCAGAGACGTACAAAGTCGACACCAATGGTCGTGATGTAGCTCTCCGTGAACGCATCGTCCTACGAGCAATCGCAAGCAACACAAGTGTATGAGCAACTATAGCAGCGCTTAGGGCGTTTGCAGAGAGAGAAACAACAAGAGACGTACCGCGAAGCGCAAGAGCAGGCAGGACTTTCCGACGCCCGAGTCGCCAATGAGCACGAGCTTGAACAGGTGGTCGCTTCACGCAGCACACACGTACATACACGCATACACGAGTCAGCTATGCGTCACTTGTCATTCCCACGCGAACAGTAGCGACGACAGAGACGCATCCAACGTCGCGCGTCGCTTCATGGGCACGTGCAACTCACTAGTCTCTCGACATGGTGCTGGCAGTGATGGCGATAGCAAGTGAGCGAGCGAGCAGCGAAGAGCGTTCACGCCCGAGTACGATGCGTGGGAACGGAGCGAGCAGATGCGCTGCACGGACACGAAGGTGGCAGGTGAGCAGGGACAATCAGTGGATGGCGAGACGAGCGAGCAGCTACGTGTGCGGCCGTTCTTCTTCTTACTCTCTCGCTGGGCGGCGGCTAGTGGGCGACACAAAATGCGACGACCGACTGATCTTTTCCAACAGAGACAAATTGAAGGCTCGTGCCAAAAAGTGACTTGGCTTCAGTATGGTGTCCATAGGTTCACTTTTGCGAGCAATGAGCTCACAATGAGCAAAGAGCGACGACTCTCGGACTCGACACAAGCAAAAGTGGTGATCTCAACAGACATGACACGTGCGCTGTGTGTGTGCGTCTACAGTCAACGAGCAGAGTCAGCAAGTACATGAAAGACAAGAGGAAGTGGGGAGCTCCTGCTCATCTAAAGAGTGCTCTCTGATCGGATAAATACACACACACGTGGCTCTCACTCTCGCTCGCTCTTGCAAGTGCTTCTTCAGTCCATGAGCACGTCCAAAAAGTCTCCAAATGTGTTAAACAGCAGCGAGGCTGCGTCGCTGTCGCACACTTTTGCAAGCAGTGCGACGCCAGCGTCGACGACTGCTGCGGGCTCTTGCGGCGACGGTGTACGCGATCCAAACGAGAACGCATTTGTGTCCCAGTCGACGTTGTAGTCCTCGTCACTTGCGTCGCGGATCGGCTCGTCCTCGTTGTCTTCATTGCTGTCTCCACAAAGCTCGAGCTCAAACGTGTCGGTGGAGATCGCAACGTCATTGCTCTCATAGCTGATCGATGCCATGTTGATGTCTTCGTCACTGTCGCTGCTGCTGTCGCTCGCAGTCGTCCCCTCATCGTCATCGCCTTCGCTCTCATGGCCACTGCTGCTGCTGTCATCACCAACGACGTACGTGAACCGATCCGTCTGCTCGTCATCACGCTGACTGCTGTAGCGACTCGGTTCTGGCGACGCCAACAGACTGCTCACGACTTCTTCCGAGACGTCTGCGACGAACACGAACGCGTCAAAGAGCTCATCGGCGGACGGCAAGAGGCTCAAGAGCTCGCTCACGACTGGCGCCAGTGTGTTCACGCCCGTCGCGTCGCTCACAGACGCGCCAATGCGCTTGTAGTTCTCACGATCGAGCGACTCGCGCACAACGTCGTGGCACAGGAGGAACAGATCATACGCTTCCTCGCTGTTCACAGTCTCGTACACGTACTTGAGCACGTAGAACGCGTTCTGCGGCCCAAGCGTCTGCACGAGCACGAGCACAACGTCGCGCGTTCGCTCGATGCAGTCGCGCTCACTGATGAACTGCGCCAAGTCTGGGACCAGCGCAGCGAGCATCCTGTACGCTGGTACGGCGATCGCGTACGACACGACGCTCACTGACGCGCTGCCAGTCGCATCGACGCTCTGCCACACTGCGTTTGAGACAGACGCTGGTACAACGCACTTGGCCGTGCGCACAGACGTCCCGACTGCGCCAGACAGTGTGCTCGCAGTGAACGACGCAGTCGAGAGCGCACCGACTGTGAGCCCCTGAGCGACGTTCAGCGACGTGCGCGCGACAGCACCGCTCGAGACAACGAGCGCAGTTGTTGCAAGCGCCTTTGACGTCGACGCGGCGCCAGAGATCTTGCGTCCGCTATACGAGATGAGCGAGCCGGGGATCGCTGCTGCAGTTGACACGCTCGTTGACACTAAGCGCACAGGCAGGAACAGCAGCTGCGACACAACACCTGCACTGCGAGTGTCCGCGCTAGCGCTTGTGTTTGTGTCTGCGTCAGTCGCTTCGATCACTGTCGTGAACTCTTGCTCACCAAACAGATCGATCGCAGTCTCTGTGTCTGTTTGCTGCGCGCCTGAGCCACTGCTGTCGGGTTCACTGTCACTGCTACTGCTGCGTTCGCCAAAGAGGTCGTACGCTGCTGCGTCTCCATCGGTCTGTTCGTTTGAAGCGCCCAGGAGCGAGTCTTTCACGTGCCGCGTGATCTTGATTGGCGCGTGCACTGCGTACGACGTTGCGCTGTACGCGGCTTTGCCAGCTGCGACGTACGGATACAGCACGAGACTCGCAGCGGAGGACGCAATGCCGAGCGTCGTCTGGAGCGCACCGCTGCCACTAGCGCCATTGTTACTGCGGGCGTCATTGCGAGGAGCTGCTGCTGCATCTGCATCTGCCATCGTGCACGAGTGCTCGAGTGCTCGAGTGCTTCAGTATCGGGAACTGCTGCTTTCCATGCTGGCTGCGTTTGACTTGGTGTGAGTAAGAACTGTGGCTCGTCTCGCACGCGAATGCAAGTCGTGACGCAATGTGGTTCATTCTCTTGATTTTATCACTATCACATCGTAAACCGGCCAGGTTGGTTCACAAAATGTTCATCATGATCTCAAAAATAGCGATTTCAGACATATTTGATATATAATATAGCAGTTGTAGACTTGTTTGACACATCATTTACTATATCAATTGCAACTATTTTTGGAAAACACCTGAAATAGCCTCTCGACAAACAACACATCGTTCAATAGAGCACACACACACTGCCCACAGGGTGTCCAGCACCAAAGCCGAAGAAGAAGTCGAAGAAGTCAAAGAAGCAAGCGCGCAGTACCGCCGCTGCAGCTGCCCTCTCCCCCCCACATCGCACGCCGCGACTGCAGCAACACCGCGACGCACGCACGACAACGCACATACCACACACACAGGCAGCGCGTGCGTGCATGACCAGCGACTTGCTTGCGTCTGGGACATGCCCGAGAAGCCGAGCACATCGACGACGACCATGCTCCGGAGCTCGCAGTCGTCCACGCAGTCGCACTCGCGCTCGCGTCACTCGCAGCTCTCGGAGACGCTGACTGGGAACGGCTTCGAGTCGCCATTCACAACCAGCAGCCACGATGGCGGCAGCACACCTGGCGCGGCCGAGTCGTCGTACTACGTCGAAGGTCCGTGGGAGCAGCGGAACCAGCACTTTAAGAACGTCTTGCTCCACGTCTGCTCGTTCATCCTCATCCTCGAGTTTGCTGAGCGCGTGAGCTACTACGGCATCAACCAAGGACTGAAGAACTACATGGGGCTCTTAGAGTGGACACAAGCCGGTTCGAACTCGCTCAAGAGTACGTGGACATCGATCTGCTACTTGTCACCGCTGCTCGGTGGCTACATCGCCGATGAGAAGTGGGGCCGCTACAAGACGCTCTGGGTCTTTGGAATCTGGTACACCATTGGCGCGTTCTTGCTCACGATCTCGGCGTTCCCAGCTGTGCGAGAGCACAACATCGTTGCGAACGTGTTTGCCCACGTCGGTCTCTTTGGTGGCATCGCGATCGGCACGGGTGCGATCAAAGCGAACGTGATCACGTTTGGCGCCGACCAGTTCGACCCGAACGACCCGAACGAGATCGCGCAGAAGGAAAAGTTCTTTAGCTACTTCTACATCGTGATCAACCTCGGCGCGATCTTCTCGTACGGCTACCTCTCCGTGCTCTGTGTCCAGGGTTCGGGCGCGATCACAGAAGACTACGGCTACTTTGCGAACTTTGCGATCTGCGGCGGCATCATGGTCGTTGCGTACGCGCTGTTTGTCACGGCGCACGGTCGGTACGTGCACTTTGCACCGCAAGACAGCGCACTGTCGAAGCTCTGCTCGATCGTGAATGGCAACTGCGAGTACAGCAAAGAGGCGCGGATGCTCCGGTACGGACTCATTGCGTTCGGCATTGCGTTCCCAGTCAACCTCGTCGCTGCGTTTGTCTCGAACGTCGGGTCGTCTGGGCAGTACCTATCGTATGTCGTGATCGTGTGCTGCCTCTTTGGCATGTACGCGTGGATCCGGTACGGCATGAGCACGGCGTACATGGACAAGTCCAAGGCGTCGAACGGCGGTCGGTACAACGATGAGACGGTCGACGAGATCAAGATGGTGATCCGCGTGCTGCCGTTCGCGTGCTTCATGGTCATGTGGGAGTGCGCATACGACCAGCTCGATGCAAACTTCCAGTCGATCGCACAGCAGTGCGACCTACGACTGACGAGCGACCCAGATGAGAACGAAGTGCAAGTCCCAGGCGCGAGTCTCGGGATCTTTGACCCGTTGACGATCATTGTGCTCATTCCGATCCTCGACCGGTTCGTGTACCCACTGTATGGCCGCGTGATGGGTCGTGCACCTGGCGCGTACGGCAAAGTCCTCACGGGCTTGATCGTCGCGATGCTCACGATGTTCTGGGCCGGGATCTTTGAAGTCATTCGCCGCAGCAGCGACCCGCTTGAGTACGTCGATCCAGCCACAGGCACGCGCGTTGCGATCGTTGACAAAGGCTCGCTCCAGCCCATGAACGCGATCTCGTGGGGCTACGCGGTCCCAATGTACGTCATGATCGCCGTCGCCGAGTGCCTCATCAACGTCACTGCGTACGAGCTGTTCTACAACGAAGTGCCAGTGTACCTCAAGAGCACGTGCCAAGCGATCAACTTGTTCATGGTCGCGATGGGGAGCAACCTCACATCGACGTTCACGCTCATTTTCCAAGACCACATTGGCGCCGAGAGCCTCAACGACGGCAACTTTGAGTACATGTACTACACGCTCGGTGCCCTGAGCTGCGTGAACATCGTCGCGTACGTCGTCGTGATGCAGTACATGGACTTTGGCGTCGTGAAGGTCGACGACGACCTCAAGCTCGCAGAAGGCGGCAGCGCAGGACTCGACAGCCGCGAGCTCGACATTGGGCACATCCCGCGCCACTCGTCGTTTGAGAGCATATCGCTCTCGCGCGGGTGACCCGCGCATCGGAGGCAAAGAGTGACGATCTCAAGTGGTCACCACGTTCCAAGTCGCTCAGTCCAAGTACCCAGGTGGTCAGCACGAGCGAGCGAGACCGAGGTGGTCGTGCCAACGAGATTCGCAGCAGTAGGAATAGTAGGAACGTGAGTACAAGAGAGAGAGATGAAGATGATGATCAAAATAGTCATATGCAAGACACACAGAGCAAGTCGAGTGTCTCGATGTCTTGTTCATCGTCGTCGTGACTTGGTCATGAACATGCTCACTCTGTTGATTGTCTTGGAGCTGATCACCAGATGTGCACCAGCTGCTTGCACTGGTCGTTTTCCGCATCTATGCGTTTGTATGCGGCGGACTGTAGACAGCGCGACGAGGGACATGTTAGTCGATTTGGCGGCAGTCATGCGAAAGTGTTGTTTCAAGTCCGAGCCATTTGCTGTGTGAATTTGCGCACACTTTCCTGCACATCCAGCATACCCACAACCCTCCTCTATCATTTCTGCTTGATGGTCGTCCCCGTCGCTTCTCGCAGCATACTGAAACGCAGTCTTTTGCGCGATTTTCGAACTGCGGAGCTCCACACTCACTCTCGCGCGTTCTCGGTCGTCTCGGCAAGCAGCTCGTATAGCACCGCAGCAGTAGCAGCAGCAGCAGCTGGAAGCGCGGGGCTGCTCACGCGCGTGCGCGCGTCACCACTTCTCGATTGCCGACATCGTCTCGTGCTCGCTATCGCTGCTTGTTGCACCGCTCGCACAGAGTCGGCAGATATACGCGAGACGACTACCGGCAGCGGCTCGACTGCCAGTCTCGACTGCGCTTGAGCAGCAGCAGCACCGCCACCACCACATCTGTTCGCATAGAGACGCATGAGCGCAAACGCAGTCGCGCACGAGAAGAAGAAAGTCATGGCTGGCGCTTCGTTCACGTCATCTACGCTCTCGCGCCAGTCCAAGCTCTCCGGCGCAGTGCGCTCGCCGATCCCGTCGATCAATCGCAACGATGAGTGCGCGAGCAGCCCAGGCACCGACTCGGGCTACTATGTCGACGGACCGTGGGAGCAGCGGAACCAGCAGTTCAAGAACGTCTTGCTCCACGTCTGTTCGTTCATCCTCATCCTCGAGTTTGCTGAGCGCATGAGCTACTACGGCATCAACCAAGGACTGAAGAACTTCATGGGCAAGCTCGAATGGGGCCAAGCAGGCTCGAACTCGCTCAAGAGTACGTGGACATCGATCTGCTACTTGTCACCGCTGCTCGGTGGCTACATCGCCGATGAGAAGTGGGGCCGCTACAAGACGCTCTGGGTCTTTGGCGTGATCTACACCATCGGCGCGCTGCTCGTGACAGTCTCAGCGCACCCGAGTCTGCGCGAGTACAACATCGGAGTGAACGTGCTCTGCCACGTCGGTCTCTTTGGTGGCATCGCAGTCGGCACGGGGGCACTAAAGGCGAACATGCTCATGTTTGGCGCCGACCAGTTCGACCCGAACGACCCGAACGAAGTCGCGCAGAACAACGGCTTTTTCAAGTTCTTCAACCGTGCCGTGCACCTCGGCGCGCTCGTGTCGTACGGCTATCTCTCTGTGCTCTGTGTCACAGGCTCAGGGATCGTACCAAGCGAGTACGGCTACTTTGTCACATTTGCGATCTGCGGCGGTGTCATGGTCCTTGCGATCGCACTGTTCGTGTCGGCGCACCCGCGCTACGTGCACTTTGAGCCGCAGCAGAGCGCGATCTCGCAGATCTTTGAGATCGTGAATGGCAACTGCGAGTACAGCAAAGAGGCGCGGATGCTCCGGTACGGACTCATTGCGTTCGGCATTGCGTTCCCAGTCAACCTCGTCGCTGCGTTTGTCTCGAACGTCGGGT
>JAASFN010000407.1:0-21320 GCA_023333795.1 Globisporangium rhizosaccharum | reverse complement strand
GATGACAACGCAGCGCGCAACATCCTGCTCGTGACGCAGTGCACTCTCGCTGGTCGTTCGCGTCCGAGCTACCTCAGTCGCACTGCATTGAGAACTAGAGCTGATGGTCGACAGCAGGAGTCGTAGCACTGAGTGAGTAGAGAGAAAGCGTGCGCTCGGGTGCTCTCTCGACTGAGATGCACAAGCCTGCTCACACGGTCAAAACCGTAGTCAGATCGTAGATATATCTGTATCTACGTAATGACGATCCGCCGCGACTCGGCGCAGTAGTGAGGAGAGGATTGCGCCTTCTAGCGAGCGATCGAGCGTACACTACGAGGAGGACAGGACGCAGGATAGGACACAGCGCAGGACGGAGGTGATAGAGAGCGCCGTTGATGACTCCGATTCAGTGCGACGATCCAGTCGTGCAGTCCACTCCTGTCAGGCCGGCCGGCTTCTTGTGAACAGGGGTCCTCAGTTTTGGCAGCAGCTAATCTGCTGGCCTTCAAATTTCGACCAATCCTAGAGCAGCAGGACAGAGACCCCAGCAGCAACTAATCGAGCAGTAAAGCAGTGGAGAATGGCGCGCTGGAGGTTTGTTCATGAGATCGTATGCGTTAAGCGGGCGCTATAGCGTAACGAGTCGCTTCTCATATGCATACAGTCTAGTTGGAGTGCATATCTAACTTCACCCTTGCATACCAACGCGCTCACACTTCGGTCAGTTTGAGTGGACAAGATGCTTGATCCATGATCTTTGTTTTTTCACAATAGAAAATTGGTATCTCCTTCGTTTTAGCTGCGGCTGATCTCTTTCAGCCTCGATATCGATGCTGTTAGAGATTAGCGGCAGCTAATTGATAACCCTCCCGCCGCTCAATCCGAATTCGGCGAAGTGCCATTTGACACTGGCGCGCTTGCGCTCACGCACGCATGCGCACACACGCGCGAGAGGACCAAGCAAAAGACCAAAGCTCACTCTGATTGCACATTGATGAAATGAGTTTAGCTTACACGACTGCTTCGCAAAAGTCGATCGGCTCTTTGCCTTCAAAGTACTCTCTGTGCTTCTCCAATGACTTAGAGATGATGATAAAGCTGTCGCTCTTCCCACGCACCATTCAAGTTGAGACCAAGTCCGCACCGAATCATCAACATGCGTACAATACTGATGTTGCCGCAGTCGCGCATGTCAGTCGCGGCGCGACAGCAGCGAGCGGCCAGACTCAGAAAGAACTGCTTGCCTAGCTGCTGCAGTTTGCCCGGCCACTCGCCAGCAGCGTTTGGAATGCTGGAGAACCGCTTCTGCGTCGCAAGGTGGAACTTCTACTTCTCCCATTCGTCTCTCCACATTTTCTTGAGCTTTTGGATCACGTTCGCGTCGGCAGGTTGGCACAGATCAGTGCTGTTCAGCGTTACGGTAGGAAGCGCAAAGACATGTGCTTGCGATCGAGCTCGGAATGGAGGCTGCCGTCGCTCCTGTGTCCCGCTGCGTTGTCCAGAAACACGATTTGGGTCCGATCGTGCGCGTCGGGACGAACGCAACGCTCGTCTCGCACCCATTCGCCGAAGACACGACGGTCCATCCACCCTCGGGAGCCATTTCGATACGCGACGCCTGGTACAGTGTCGGGGAGACCGCGTACCGGGTAGCTTCGCTTGTCGCTCTGAAAAATGAGCATGGGCACTTCGAGACGAGCGTTCGGCCCGCCACGAAGCGTCGCAATGAGCGTCATGCCTTCGCCACCGCTCACAACATCGTGGTACTTCACTCTCGTCGACCTTCGTTGATCGAACGTCTTGCCGTCGTCCAGGTCCACAACGAAATGGGTCTCGTCCATGTTCATGACGAGACCGTCTTCCAGCTCTCCAGCATCGAACGCACGCTTCACGAGCCCGAGATGGTAAGCCACAGCACGCTCGATGCTTCGCTGCTTTTTTCAGAGACAGTCAGTTTGCCGCACTGCTTGCGTGTCACGACGTCGTGGCGTTGCAGGAACGTCTGGATCCACCTCGAGTCGATATAATCAGCGATTTGTCGCCCACGCTCGACCGTCAAGGCGCTATACTCACCAACGCTTGACGTGAGGATGTACTTCGCAGTGCCTGCGAGCAAAGCGCGAGACTTTGATCTCCATGCTCGGCAACCGAAGGAACTCTGCGATGAGAGCTTCATGCAGCCAGACAACCCACGGTGCTCGCTTCCGACTGCGGCCGGCGCTTGCTTTCTTGCTCACTCTTTGCACGGTTCCGTCTCACAGACGTGAGATCGTGTTGCTCGTCATAGTGAGTATCTGGTCGCGCTTGGACCACCAGTCGACTGTCTTTTGGATGTTGCCTTGTAGTTGGACCGGAAGAGCTCGGGAAAGTGAGCCACAGTCTTCACTTTCAATCTTGTCTCACCGCGCTCGGCAGTGTCGACCATCCAGCGGACAACACGGACACGATCGCTGCGAGTCGACACGACTTGAGCAATGCATCGACGAGTGACTGCGCCTGGTTCATGCGCGCTGGAGTCGTCGTCACTGGATTGCTGCTCGCTCTCGGTTGCTCGGCTTTGGCAAGGTGGCGTTCGACCAAAGGCTGCCACAATCGGTGATGCTGGGCACAGCGCATTGGATGTGCCGACTGGACTGGACTTGTTCGCGCTGCATGACCGACATTGTAATGGGGCCAGATGGCACGTTACATGGATTGGTGTGGTAGACACCAATCCGGGTTGTCCAGCCCTGAGCAACGCCTGTTGTGGTGTAGGACACACCAAACAGAGTCGTCGTCACGTCGGACGCACGACAGCGACCCATTCTTTAATGAGTCGCGAGTACCTCACGGTACTCTTGTGAGCTATCTTGCATTTAGTATAGGACATACTTAGACATGCATGTTTGTAGGACGATAGCCACAAATACATTCAGTTTGGATCTTGCTCGGTTGTGCAGACACAACGTCCATCCACGGAACTCGTTCCAGCCACACGTGGCAGCACACAGAGTGTGAGCGCTTCCTCAAGCGATTGTGCTATGCGACCCCGTCACAGACATCGCACAGTGCTTCCTTGCCCTTCTCCGACTGGGATACCGCAAAATACGTGGTTCCGTCGTCCACATCGATCACAAGTATGTGGGACAGAGGAGGTGTCCTCGCCGCAGCCGCTGCAAGTGTTCATGTTGGCGTATTGGTTGGTCGTGACGATGAGGTGCTTTGAGTTGTGTTTGCGCTAGCTTTAGGGCTTTCGGACAAAATAATTATGAATAAATTGAGCTCTGCCACGATGACTCTACCATAATTAGTCCGTATGAAATTGATCCAGACTAATAATGAATCCAGAATAATTGCAGAGTTTTGCCGGTTGACACACAGACGTGTAGCTAGGCGGCACTTTGAGCAGCCTTACATTGATGGCCGCAGCGTAGTCTTGGACCTCTTGCGTCCAGTGGCCGCTGAAGTCGTCCCAGAGGAACAAGACTCTGTCGCTCATGTTCGGCCTCGAGCCAAAGTGATAGCGGAGGAAGAGCACTGACAAAGACGAGTTCCACCAGCCTACGCTATTGCAATAGACTTGTATTCCTGTCTCGTCGATCAGGCTCGACACCTCTCGCCACACTCCTCGCCCGAAGTCGTTCGGCTGCTGCACGTTGAGTTCATGAGTCGATGCGATGCTCGACGGTCGCTGCTTGAGCACGGCAAAAGGCTTGAGCTTGTTGCCGTTCGAGTCGGCGGCGAGCATCACCGTCATGCGGCTCTTCTCGACACCGCTGTTGCGCACTCACACCGTTCTGTCGCCCTTGCCTGTGATGGTTTGCGCCGGCAAGTACTCGTACTGAACGGCCTTCTGATCAGTGTTGATGACGGTCACGCACCCGTGCTCCCTCACGACTTCTTGTATCTTCAACGGGAACTCGCGTGCGACATTCAGCAAGTTTTCTGATGTTTCTGCCTGATGCGCGTGCACCTCCGCAAAGACAGCAGATGCGAAGCGAGGAAGCGCTTCATCCACCCCGAGGAAGCCGAAAAAGACGACCGCGAGATGCCATACACAGCCGCTGTCTCGCGAGCTTGCATGGAGAGCATGAGCGATGAGACAGGCAGCCCTTCTGCGCGTATCGCGTTGGTCCAACGCACGAGCTGCTCTTCTGCTGCGACTGGCAGGATCGTCGACAGGCCCTTGTCCCGGTGCTTGCGCTGCTGCCCCTTCCCACTTGCCACGTCTTGCCTGATCCTCGCAGCTCCTTCGACCCACCGGTAGATCTAATGTCGCTTGCTTGCAGCTTGGGTTCCGCTGAGGCCAGGAAACAGCTCCTTTAGCGCAGTAGCCATGCCTTTGTCCTCCACCAAGTTGATCGCGTTGAGCTTTTCTGCGTGCGACACCGAGACGCCCTTGAACTGCCGAGGTGATCGGTGCTTGCCTTTGACTGCTGTTCGGCCTGGTGGTGGCATAGTTGTTCTTGTTGTGTGAGCGATTGGAGCATGCATCTGGTGTCATGCGCTCGGAGCCACTCAAAGCGAGCTAGGGCTATAATGCGAAATAGTTTGTCGCTGGTATTTTACACGCATGGCTTATGACAACAAAATTGCTCGTCGTTTTTGGATGGAAACCCACATATATGGCTTATGACATTACCATGGCTTATGACATACGACATTCGGTAGCTACTGCCAAAGTGAGAACCCTACTGTAGCGAGTCGCATGCATTTGATGACTGGCGAGTGCACCCATTTCCAAGCCAGCAGCAAATCGGTCGGCGGGTCGTGCGCACAGAGTCGCATCAAAGACGTCACACGGATTGAACCAGGCGTGTCTTTGAGTGAGAGGTGCTCTTCGGTGTTGAGTGGGGTAATGGAGCGGTCAAGACCAATTGATCGATCATAATCGAGCCTGAGAAAGCCTGAGAGAGCGAGCTCGCGGTGTCTGGAATGAAAGCGGAGGAGGAGATGGAGTTTGAGGCGGCATGGCGTGGCTGTCCATCGATCGTGCTTGTTTGCTTGAGGCTGGCGTCGCAGTCCGTGATCTGCGCAAGCAAGCGTGTGTTGCGTACATGTCCTGCTGCACGTCCAAAGCGCATGGAGCATGCTGCTATGAGCCGGCTGGTGCTGGCTTTCCACAGGGAGATTCTGCTTGGGACCGCATCACGTGCTTGCCATGCTCGTGTGCGAGGAGGACTCTCAAAGCGAAGTGAGTGAGCGAGAGCTGTGATGGATGAACAGGCAGTAGAGCTCGCTCTCGACCGCCACTGAAGCAGCGCGCTCTCACTTGATCCACCACACTCGAGGTGTAACCTGTGATTGTGGTCAAGCAGCACCGATGTGTGTGAAGGCGGCGGCGGCCCGCGACAGTCGCGGCTTCCGCATGAAGAAGACCAGCTCGGACCAGATCACCTGCCAGCGACTCGCAGGAGCAGCAAACACTCGACGCACACACGCAACAAGTGGTGGCGACCCGTTTCCAGCGCAGTCTCTGTCACTCGAGCGCCCGCCAGCTGGCACGCGCTCTCTGAAAGTGACAGGCGCAAGGCTCGTCAGTCGTCACGCGCCGATATTTTGTCATTGGAGCCGAGGTGAGTCTTGGTTCCTGTTGTTTGCATTGGCGGTGTTGGTGTAAGCGGTGTTGGTGGTGATCGCAGCTGGCACGCATATGCCTGGCAAACTCGGCGATACCATGGTGCTCGACAAGCTGAGCTCTTGGCCCTTGCGTTGTTGCGCTGGCGACGTCGCAATCGCCTCAACTTGGTGGTCGTCCTCGCTGCCGAAAGCCCACAGGACGGACGAAGACCCACCGTCACACTTTGTGCCTGTGACGAGCTGAAGATCGACGGCTGGTGCGCGAACACTGACATGAGAGCTTTCAAAAAGCATTCGTCCAGGCAAACTGAGCGATCGCCAATGTGCCTCGACTCGACTCACATCGCGCTTGCATCGCGGTCGCTTGACGCGCTCTGGACACTAGCGCTCTTGTTTGAACTGCGAGGCAGTCGTGGTGCTGGCAATGTGTGGGAACATGTTGGCAGTTTAACGCGTGTGCCGACAGTGCAAAGCAGGGTGGAGCGCCACACAGCGCAAACCGAGCAAATCCAGGGTCTTGCGCTCGAGCTCAGTGACGCGTTGGAATGAGACAAATCGTGCGCGTCAGCAACAGCGATTGTGATTGTCTGCGTGCGTCCTTGCTCTATGCTGCTCTGGTTCTGCTGCTCGCGGCAAACATGACACAAGAAGTTTGACAGCGCCCCAGTATGGTGCGTTCAGTGTATCGCTCCCCTCGACCTCGGTTTGCTCTGCGCTTCGTGCTTACAAACATGCTCACAAACTGTCGAGATGACACTTGGCGAGCCCTGCGTCACGGTCTGTTGTCTGCCCTCTTGTCGAGGCTCTTGCGCGCAGCATGACCTGATGCCGCCGGATCAGCTCTAGGAACGACCCAAGCTCTACACACGCACAGGTTGCGAAAGCAAGGTAAGTGCCATTGCGGACGTTGAGAACACCGAGTGTGTGGAGAGTGGTGACGCCATTGCGGTGGACACACGAAAAAGACTCGAGAGTGGGAGTTCCAGACGTCTCTGATATCTGTTGCTGCCCATCAGCGCGCACTTGATCGCTCGAAACTGTATGTGCGCAGCGACTGCGCATGCAAAAAGAGAGAGAGAGCATTCGAGTACCTTGCGAGAGCGCGCATGTGAGACCTCGCTGTGTATATGCGCAGACTGCGCTCAATGCTCTCGCTCTTGAGTGCGGCCACCGCGCTTCGCTGCTGCCGTTGTTGTAGCGCGAGAGCAAACTGCGTCGCGAACGAGCTGCTCGTCGGCGCGTAATGCGAATGGCGAGCCACGCAGATGGGCAAGCGACACTCGCCAGTCACGCTGCAAGTGGCGCAGAGCCGGGTTCGTGAGCGGCGAGGGAGATGCGCGCGCACTGCCAGTCGACTGCGAGCCTGCCCAGCTCTCTCTCTTGCTGTTGCGAGTGCGAGTGCGAGTGCTCTCTTTCGCTCGCTCACCCACCCACAGACGCTCGGGCAGGTCTTCCTGCTGCTCTGCTTGATCCAGGTGGTGGTTGCCCTGACAGGTGGTTGTCCTGACAGCCACCACGACGCACGCACGGAGGCGCCTCAGCTCCGATCCGATCCGATATCCTGTGTCGCGCTCTCACAATCCAACTCGCCGCTCGCCAGACAGGTCTCTCGCTAGCCCTGACACACACACACACACACACACACTCGAGCGTCGCCGCGATTCGCCCACACGCGCGCGCTTCGCCAACAGCTACCAGCAGCTAGAAAAGACGGACCCCACGCCTCATACACACACGACACGATCGCTTGACAGCAGCATGACGTCTCCGATCGCGCTCCTCGATGCTCCACAGCCCGAGCACTCGCGCCACTCGGCAAGCACTGCAAACGGCAGCGGCTCGGGCGGCGCCACTGGCGCGGCAGTCGAAGTCGCGAGCTCGACGAACGGCTACGGCTTCCGAAGCACAGCTGGCGACGCGCTCTCGATCGAGATGGCGTTCCTGAATCCGCGGCGGCGGTTCCCACTCGCAGATGAGTACCTCCCGCGCGTCAAAGTCTCAACGGCGCAAGCGCAGGAGCTCAAAGTCGTCTGTGAGCAGATGATCGCGAGTGCGCTTGCAAACACGTCGCTCTTTGCGTGGGACGGCAGCTCGAACCACCTCGTCGGCCCGACGGCGAAAAACTGGAAGCCGCACTACACGAAGCAGAACCTCTCGCTCTACCGCCGTCGCAAAGAGCTCGCGGGCGACGCTGCACTGCGCCACTTTGTTGCGCGCGGACAAGTCCACAGCATGAACCTTCAGGACGTCGAGTACGGCATGTACGCCGACACGACGCTCGATGAGCGCGCGATCATGACGGACTTGTACAAAGAGCTCTTCCTCGACGCCGCGGTCTTGAAAGTGTACGAGTCGCAGACCGAAGAGGATCCGTTCCACTTCTTTGGCATCAAGTGGCTCGCGCACGTCTCACCGGCCGACAAGTTCGTCTCGCCGCGCGACTACGCGTTCGTCGAGTACTCGAAGCGCGTCGTGAACAAGATGGGCGAGCCGTTCCTTGTGAAAGTCACACACTCGCTCTCGACTGACAACGTCCCAGCGATGAGCCAGCGCGAGTTCGACCTCATCCGCGGCGTCATCTCGTGTACGTACATCTACCGGTACGACGCACCGACGAAGAACGTCCAGGTCTTTGCCGATGGGTACATGGACCCGAGCGGCAGTGCCCCGGGTTGGCTCTCAAAGTCGTTCTTGACCAAGTTTGCACCAACGATCGTGAACCTCGAGCACAGTGCCGATGTGAAGTACATCATGCGGAACCAGCTCGTGCTCACGTTCGACGTGTTCCAAGAGCGCGTCGCGGCACAGCGAAAGCAGAAGAAGCACTGCGTCATGTGTCTCAAGTCGTTTGGGCTCATGGCGCGCAACTACACGCGCTGCCGTGCGTGTGCCGAGACCGTTTGCACGCGGTGTGTCCTAACGCTCACGCTCTGCATTCCGTGGCACGAGAAGCGGTGCGCCGAGCACCCGAGCGCAGTCATCTCGGAGAAGTTCTGCTTCAAGTGCCTCTACACCGGTCGCCTTGACCGCAATGGCAAGTACTTGCTCGAGCCGCTCGAGACGCGGTCGCAGTACTCTGGGAGCGCCACGAGCGAGCGCGACGAAGAGCAGCTCCTGGCGTCCAAGTTCACGCAAGCGACGGTCACTGAGAGCGAAGACGACGACTACTGGAGCACGGATGACAATGGCATTGCGTCAGAGCAAGACCGTGTCCGGCGCTTGCGACTGCGCCACCTCGAGCGCGAGAAGCGCAAGAACCTCGGCGGCCGCGGTCCCCAGAAGCTCTATCACGGCCCGACGCACAGCAGTGCACCGGCCGCACGGGCACAGAAAGACATGGCCGCGTTCCACGAAATGGAGCGGTCGATCGCAGAGCAAGAGGCGCTCATCCGGTCGATCCAGAGCGAGCGCGCAAAGTTGGCGCAGCGTCCGCCACCGCCGCCCGTGCCAACGTACATGGCGTCGCAGTACCGCGCGCGCATGGTCCAGAACAGCTCATCGAACTGGCACGCGGACGAGCGCGATCACAGCAGCCGCTTTGAAGAGTACGAGAGCAGCGACGACGACGACCGCGACGCGCCGCTCAACAAGTTTAGCAAGACGAAGCCGTCGCTCTCGCAGTCGACGCGCACGACCATGAGCAGCACGAGCGACAGCTTGGGCTCGTCGTGGGACTACCGCCCGTAACGCGGCCGGCTTCGATCATGTGCTCTCTCTGTTCTCTAAGTATGAACCACCTCGATGTCTGTCTTGTCAATAGAGTCCTCCTCTGTCCGTTCATCATTCGATCTTAGCTCTCTCTACTCTCTCCTTGATTGGCAGGTCCATGGTCGTTCACTACCAACGCCGCAACCACCACGGGCATCACCACTGTCGATACTGATGAGTCCAAGGCAAACGAGCAAGACAGATCAATCTGGTCGGCATGCGCCGTTGTAGGGGAACGAACCGAGCGAAGACCACACACATGCGCGCGCGCTGAGCAAGCTCAAGCCGCGACTCTACATACTGGAGGTCATCGAGCGTACGGCGGTCATTCATTGCAATTTGTTCGCACGTCTCCTTGGTGATGGTGAGGACTCGATACAAGTCGCACACATACACTACATACACGTACGCGCATGGCGCATAGCAGTGGCTGGTGTGCGTGTGTGGCGCTCGCAAGTGTCACCACCACGAGCAAACAGTCAGGCGAGCGCTTGAAGCAAGTTGCTCATTACCTGGCTCTGCTTGTCGTCTAACGAGCGCAATCCAGTGCACTGAACCGCTGCACACGTGTCTCGAGTGAGCTCATGCTCATGCTCATGCTCCTCGACTATCGACCATCGAATGCGAGTTTGACATTATGGCGTCAAACAGCGAGTGCGCGAGAGTGTTAGGACATTGCCGAGACCAGGAGCTCGTTCGTCCTCGAGACTCGAGTGCTTCACGCGCTTGATCCAAGAGCCAAAGCCAAGCAAATATTTTGGTCAACAGCGTTTACCTTCAGTCAGTCTGAAGCTGATTATGCCACTCTCGTTGTTTGGATAGCCGCCATGCTAGACTGACTGCAGTGGCATCGCCGCCGCAACCGAGTGTGCAGTACAGTGGCGGCGCCATTGCAAGCGCTTCATGTGTACGATGAGGTGCATGCAGTGAACATAATCGTCGCTTGGACACTTGCGTCATGCTGGTGTAATGCTGGCACTGGTCGGGTCGCCAGACACTCGAGCAAGCAAGACACTTGAGCAAGCAAGACACTCTTGTGAGCAGTTCAACCGGAGCAGCTCAACAGAGGCGCGATGTGGCGACTGTCGGTTTTCAAAGGCTCGTTTGTACATGTACTTTATCATTTTAAAACAGAGCGAAATGTCCACATACATAATAAACATTTCGATAGCGGACTGGTGGTGGAAACGCAGCAACGGAGTTTTGATTATTGTATTCGCGCAAAGAACTTATTCTTAGTATAGTTGTAAGCGAATCCTGTAGAGGTAGCGCGATGACTTGAGCGCCGGGACTTTGCTTTGAGCAACGTCGTCGTTCTCAAGTGCTCTATAGCAGCATGGCGCAACGATATGTCGCTCTGGGTTGACTCGTTCTCGCTCACAATGCATTGAATTGGGACTGCTGCTTCGTCTGCCTTGCTTACCGTCGTCGTCGTCGTCGATTTGGCGCCCTTCGATGCGAGTCTCTCTCCCATGGTCACCGACCGATCTCCATGCTTTGATCATCCTGCAGCGAATCTCTCACTCGCTCTCACACACGCATGTACATTTACCATCACCAAGAGCTTCACTTGTGCTTTACGATCGACACCGATGCTTGAGACCCTCTTGCTTCGCTAAGCCGCTTAACTTAGTCTTGCCGCTTCACTTAGCCTTGGGCTTGCGACACAATGAACGTCCACACCAAAATATGTGTCACTATGTGGTCCACAACACTTTTTCTGCGCAACAACAAACTGCATCCTCACTCAAACCGACTATACAACATCAAGAATCATTGTGAAGTCGTCTTGTCGTTGTTGCGCTCGCTAAACACTCGAGGAGCTGGCCCGTCTGCGGTGCTATGCTTCCCACATGTCGGCGTTCCCGTTGTCGTCGTTGCGCCTCGCGCTCAGTCACTTCGGTCTCCGCAACACGCCAGCAGCAGCAGCACGAGCAGCAGCGTCGACGACGCAAGCGCGACGGCGACGACGACGACGATGGAGATCAGCGGCATTGGCGGCTACCGAGACCGCGGCGCGCTCGGCCCTGCGCGCGCATCAGTCACAGGCGCAAGCAGCAGCGCCACGGAGCCGCGGCTCCTTGAAAAGCCACCAACGACGCGCTCCGTTGGCGGTGCATTCGCAGGCGGACGGAGTGGCGGCAGCGGACGTGGCGGTCTTGGCGGACGTGGCGGCGAAGCACGAAGCGCTAGCGGAAGCGGCGGTCGACTCCTTGCTGGCGGCCATCGTGCGTCGGAGCCGATTCTCCTCGACTTTGACTTGCCAGCGCCAGCGCCAGGGAACTACCAGCACCGACGAAAAGAAGATGGCAGCGGCAGCAGCAGCGCTGGCTCGAGCGTCGCACCGACTGCAAGACCGAAGCGCAAGAGCATGCCGCGTCTCGACAACCTCACACCGACTGTCCACATCACGGACGCGCAGAAAGAGGAGCTCAAGCTCGCTGCTGAAGACCGCATCGCTCGGACAATGCTCAAGAGCCAAGCGGCGTGGGACGGCACGAGCGGGATCTTTGACGACCCAAAGCAGTGGAAGCTCCACTCGTCCAAGCCACACTTGTCCGTCTACCGCCGCCGCGACGGTCCAGGGAGCGACCAGAGCATCTCAACGTACCGTCCGTTCGTCGCAACGGGTCGGATCCCAGGCATCACGCTCCAAGACATTGAGTACGGACTGTACGCCGAGACAACGCCCGACGAGCGCGCGCTGAACGCGTACTGGTTCAGCGACTACTTTCTCGACGCCGCAGTCCTCGATGCGTACGAGACGCAGACAGACGACGACCGGTTCCAGTTCTTTGGCATGAAGTGGCTCCTCACAGGCGCACCAAGTAAGATCATCTCGCCGCGCGACAACGCGTTCATGATGTACTCCAAGACCGTGACGAGCGAGCTCGGCGAGAAGGTCCTCGTGAAAGTCGTCGAGTCGGTGCCAGAGGACATCGTGCCGTTCATTCCGGACCAAGGCGAGCTCCACTTTGTCCGGTCCGAGCTCTCGATCATCTACATGTACCACTACGACGTAAAGGCAAAGGAAGTGCAGGTCTTCTGTGAAGGCAAGATCGACCCTGCCGGCCGGACGCCGAGCTTCATGGCGAACATCAACCTCACGCTCTTTGCGCCGATCATCGTTCAGCTCGACCACATCGCGGACGCGAAGTTCATTACGAAGCACGGCCTCATGTTCCCACACAAGAGCACCTCGCCGAACGGCGAAGACGAGAGCGTCGCGTTGAGCGTGAGTACGCACGTTGCGTCACCGATCGCTGCATCGACGCGCACAGACTCGATGTCGTCGCACTTGACTGCGAGCTGGATCCCCGATAGTCAGCGCAAAGCCTGCTTTGTGTGCTTCAAGAGCTTCAGTCTCTTGCGGCGCCATCGCCACCACTGCCGGATGTGCGGTGAAGTCATGTGCGCGCGGTGTACGATCGCTCTGCCGCTCGTGGCCCCGCCGACGTTCGACGCAGACAAAGACGCGAACTTTCCACTGCAGAACCAGCCACCGAAGAAGCGACTCGAGGACTCGAATCGCCATGGCTTCCCAGTCGTGAACGTGTTCAAGTTCTGCAAGAAGTGCATGTTTGCAGTGCGCCAAGAGCGTCGCGCAATGGTCGCTGGCGTTGGGAACTACTACTTCACAGAAGGCATGATCCGCCACTATGCGCAGATGCAAGCTGCGTTCGCTGGGCACTACCAGCAGCACCAGCACCACTTCATTGGCGGCGATGGCGACGATGACGGCTGCAGTGGCGTCCCCGACGATGACGAGACGATCGTGGATGAAGTGCAGTACTCGAAGCGCATTGAGAAGCTCCGACAAGAGCACATGGCGCGCGAGAAGCAGAAGCTCCGCGAGCAGCACCGACCGCCTCCTACTGTCAATACGCGCGTGAGCATCCGACTGTTTGATGAGACTGACGTGTCGGCAGTGTCAGAGCCATCATCGAGCCGCAAGCACAGCATTGTGAGCAGCGACGTGTCGTTTGACTTTGACAACTTGGTCGTGACGGACCCGAAAGCGATGCTCGCGCTCAAGAGCAAGAGCGACAGCGAGCGCTTGCGTGCGTCCCACCTTGACGACGCAGAGCCGACGCTGCTTGCGCGCAGTGCAAACGCAGCAACGAAAGCAGCAGGAGCCACATACCTCTCGGCGTCGTACACAAAGACGAGCACAAGTGGCAACGGCGATGGTACAGCCTTGCGTCAGTCGGCGCTGTTACCGATCGATATTCGACGTCGGTCGTTCTCGATCCCCGAGCACTTTGAGAAGATGGAGCGCTCGATCGCCGAGCAAGAGGCGCTCTTGAGCTCGATCCAGCACGAACGCGCAAAGATCAAAGCAACGAAAGGCGAGAACCACCGACTCCCGATCGGCGCGGTCATGCGCTCGATGGCGCTCTCGAATGCCAAGCACGTGTCCATTGACAACCAGACCGACAACCAGACAGACGACGACGATGACGATGATGACGATGCGCCGTCGCATCGATTGACTGCAGCGACATCGATCTCGACTGGGTCGCCATAGGGACGTCGCGCGCGAGCAAACAAGAGGAAGTGGAAATTGTTTACGGATAAGTCAACATTGTTTACGGGAATCTCGACAGAGTTCGTTCAATATCATACGACCATACCATTCGCTCATGGCGCGTCGTCGTCGTCGTGCTCGCGCTTGATCTCTTCGAGGAGCTTTGTCTGATCTGCGATAGCGAGCTTGACGTCTGTGATCGACACGCGGCGGCTAGACGGAGTCGAGCTGCTTGCAGTCGGCGACGTCACGTGCGAAAGAGCGGACGCTGTCGATGGCGAAAGCGACGAGCGCAAGAGTTCGCGCTGGTGCATTGCGTCAGCTTCGATCTGCTCTTGCTGCTGCTGCTGCTGTTGGAGTCCAAGACTTGAGGACGCTCGCTCAAGCAGCACAATCGACTCATCGTCGCTGCTGCTGTCAAAGTACTCGGTGATGCGCTGCTCCGCGGCGACTTCGTCCAAGTCAAAGAGTCCGTCTGGGTCAAACGACGCAAACGAGCTCGCGTACTCGCTGTCAGCGTCTGCGAGCAGCTCGTGCGCCGACACTGCAGCAACGAGCACAGGCTGGAACTCGAGGCCTTCGCTCGCATCATCGTCATCATCGTCGCCATGATCATCGTCACCGTCTGCTTGTGCTTCACCGTTGTCAATGGCACTGTCATTGCCATCATCACCATCATCACCATCAACGTCTGCGACCGAGTCCATTGCACGCGCACTCGCTGCTCGCGTCGAGTTGCTCTGCGTCTCCGAGCCGTTCTCTTCGATCATTGCGCGCACTTCCGACGACGACAGCGACGACTGCCGTCCAGGGCGATACAGCGTCTCGCGGCGTGCGCCTGGGTCGCTCGTCGACAGTGACGTCACTGCCATCGCCTTCTCTTCTTGCAGCGACCCTCGCGCATTGCTCACTGGGTCTGTACTCGTGTGTCTATCGTGTCGCGCGCTACTGCTGCGATTGCTCGTGCCATTCTGCCTCAAAGCCCAAGACTGACGCTCGTGCTCGAGCTCCAGGTACGCGCTATTGCTGTGCATGATCGTCTTGAGCTCCATGCACCGGTGGCACACTTTCCCAATCGTCACGAGCGCGCTGTCAGGACACTCGGGTGGTGCGCGCGCGGGCTTCCCGACGCCAGCTGCGACTGCTGCGCGCGACGCAGCGTCAATGTACCGTGCACCTTCGCGCTTACTTGACCGTGCGAGCAACGGCTCGACGTTGAGCTTGCTGTAGCTCGTGCAGTCGCTGCAGATCACTTCGCCACATGACCGGCAGTGGTGCTTTGGTCGCCGCACGCGCTGGAACTTGCGCTGGCAGACGTAGCACGTCGTGCGCGCATAGTCAGGGACCCACGTCGTCGCCATGTCGAGTGGTGCGCTTGTGCTGCTGGTGGTGCTCGTCGCATCACTGCGCTTGCGTCGCTCGTCGGTGCGACTGCTGCTGCTTTGACTCTGACTCTGACTGATATGGCTATGGCTATGACTACTGCTGCGTATGGGTATCGACGTCGTCCTAGTTGTTGTCAAAGATGATGATGGCGCCATGGACTCTGGCTCTGGCTCTGGCTCATGCTCTTCACTGTCGTCTGGGACGCTCATCGCAGTCTCCATCTCCGCGGCTCGGAGCGCGCGTTTTGTGTGCCAGAAGCGTGTGAGGTACCGCTGCACGAGCCAGAGCGGGAGACTCCCACGCAAGTGTGCGCGGCCTTTGATGCTCACGCGCAGCATTGGCTTTGATCGGACGACGTCGCTCGAGTCCTCGAGCCAGTAGACAAACGCCGCCTCGACGTGGCCGCGCGTGAGGCCAAAGTACGAGTCCTGCCCGCCGTACGCACTAATGTTGACCGACTGGAAAATCCGAAAGAGCACGCGGCGACCATCACGCGTGACGTGCGAGCCCGAGTGCTCGAGGTAGACGAACTCGCGGCTCGACACGAGCGTCCGTACCGGTGACTTGAGCGCGAGCCACTTGATCCCGACGTACCAGAACGGATCGGCGAGCGTCGCGCCTTCGAGCGTCGCCAAGACGCAGCTGTCGAGACACGCAGCGCCGTACATGCTCGTAAAGTGCGCACGGAGCTCCTCGGTCGTTTCGCAGTATGCGCTGCTCATGACGTCTTCGAGCGAGTATGGCACGAGCGACGTGCCCATGAAGCACTGCCCGGGCGTCTGTGGCGCTTGCATCGAGACCGAGGCACTCGCTGCAGCTGCTGCCGATGTGGCGCTAGTGTGCTTGCCACGGCCTTTCGTGTGCTGTGCGCTACTGGTGCTAGTGGTCGTAGTAGCAGCGCCACTGGAGCTCTTGGTGAGGAAGGAGCTCTCGGGCGACGACGCCACGAGCTTCCAGCCTGCGCGCTGTGCGGCTTGGACGTTCGTGCGACCCCACGTCGGTCCTTCACGCACGACTTCGTGCGCCATTGGGAGCATGTACGCGCGGAGCTCATCGTGCTGCTCGGGTGTGACGTGGATCCGCGGGAGCTGGTGCGGCGCGACTGGGAAGAACGGCGGACGCCGCGTCCGCGCCATGCTGTTCGCGCGGTCGAGTGCCTGCTGTGGTGATTGGCACACTTCGCACTGGCACTGCGCGTGTGTCTGCGTATATGTGTGTGTGTTTGACGCGTGTGAGGTCAGGAACGGTAAGCAGACGACCGGGGATCGGCTGCCACTCACTCACTCACTACAGTACTGTTTGATGCTGGCGCGAACACTTTCGCACGCGCTGAGCCACTGCGTGCCTGGTGCGTGAGAATCTGTACGATCAGCTTGCACAGATGTCTCCACACACGCGCGCTCTTCTTCATCATCGACGGTCTTGTGCATCAGCACACAATAGCGCGCGATTACACGACGACGTCGCCCATGTTGTGAAGAGACTCGAAGCAGACTGCACAAGCGCATACTTGCAGCTCCTCGCGCATGGCTTCAAGCAATCCTACAATAGCAATGGCTCGACAAATGAACCCATGCAACAGCATAATTGCCGACTTGCGTGCTCTCAAGATGATCACTCGCGATGTCGTCCTGTGCTTGCGCTTGAGACGTCCATTCTTCGTGCTCGCTGAGTCGCTGTCATGCGTGCTCGAGCGCGGTGAGCAAGTGCCTGCGTCTGTAGTGCGAATGCACTCGCGGTGCAGCTCCAGCGCAGTCAATCAATGCCATTGCTGCGCGCATTGGAGCTCGCAGCTCGAGCAGCTCCGAAGGTGACGATATGTCTTGATGCATTGACCGCAGCAGTCCGCTCGGCACTCGACTGTGTACACAGCGGCGGTCATGCGCGTGCGGGAAGAGATCTACCACAGCAGTCAGTCAGACGAGCAATCGACGCGCTGCCATCAACGACGACCTGGTGCTCGTGCTCACGACCTCATGACAAAGGAGGTGGCGTGTGACGATACGTCCACACACAGGCGACTACACGACATCACGCAAGTCGATGAGAGGCAAACGCACTGTGTATGACGCGTCGACGAGTCCATACACACCGATACAAGCGCTCACACGAGGCAGCAGCAGCAGGAGGCGGAGGAACCAGTCGCGGAGCGACTTCTACGACGGTCTCCTGCGCTCGTCCACGACACGACATGCACTAACGCATACACTAGCGCCGGCGAGCGCTCTACGTGCTCTTCTTCTCCTTCTGCTGCTGGAGCACGAGCGGTCCGGCGTTGTCGCCCGTGTCCTTGTTGTGCTTGACGTGCGAGCCGTCGCAGAGCGGGAACTTCTTTGACTTCCAGCAGCGGCACACGAGGCACTTGCCTTTGCCTTTCACAATGAGCTCTTCGACGTCTGTGACGTCCAGGAAGTCCACGACCTTGTCTTTCTCGAGCTTCACCGTGCGGTTCACGCGGAACTTGCCGCTGCTCTTGCTGTCGCTCTTGCCAGAGAAGAAGAGCGAGTAGAAGAGGATCGCGATCGTCACGAGCAGCGGCGCGAGGTACATCCACTCGTCTTGCTTGAGCTTCAGGAAGCCAGCGAACGTGCGTGGGAGCGGCAGCCCCTTGAGGTAGCGCGGCAATTGAACCTACAGTCACACACAGACACAAGTGTGTGTGTCAGTCGAGCGAGCACGACGAGCGAGCAAGCGCTGATGGCGCTGTTAAGTGCCAAGCAGTAAGCACCGTCAGCTGATTGGCATGTACGTGAGCACAATGCGCACCTTGAGGTAGCGGCGAATGGCTTCCATCGTGATCGAGGCGGGAGCTGCTGGCGAGCAAAGAGCGATCGAGCGAGCACGTGGCGTGAGGTCGACGAATGAGCGCTTGGAGACAAAGGCTGCAAGGATACGCTGGACCATCAAAACGCTCCATTTTGACTTAATATAGTATACTATACAAACCGCAAGGTTAAAATGTTTGTAGAAATAAATTGATTTTCATCTTGATAATGAACGTCATGATCATGTTCAAGCGCTCAAGCGCTCAAGCACACCTGACGTCGCTCTTGCTGCAAGGCTTCACAACGATCTCATGCCCGACTTGGGTGTTTTGTCATCGCAACAGCCATGCTGCTCGAGAGGGGTGTCCAAGCTCATCGTCTCAAACCTCACCGCTGCTTTGGATCACACCCTGCGGCTTCACGCTCAGGTACCTCATCTCGGTCAAGGTACGCAACTACAGCTTGCAGTGCTTGCTCTTGGCAAACGAGTACGACTGGAGCATCGCTACCGCGATGGCGAGACAGCGAGTAGTTTGTCCACTAGCCTTCCAACTCGCCAACGGAAGTCAAGGACAACACGACGCTGGCGCTCGAGGATCGCTAGCACTTGCTCCAACTCTCAAGTCAAGATCTTCTTAGTGTTTGCTCATGCGAGATCTCGGTTCGCTGACTGCACCAAAGTTGCTGGTCGCTTGAGCAGGTGACTTTGCTCACTTTGCACTCGCGAGACGAGGTAGCGACGCATGTGGTTTGATTATGCATGCAGTTGACGCTGTGTTGCAGCACTGGCGTCTCTATCTCTAACTGTACGCGTGTGCGTCTCTCTCGTTCATATCAAACTATCTATCGATCGATCAAGCGAACCTACGGGTCTCTTGACCGCGCACGACCTGCTACGACTCGGTCGCTGGTGCCACTGCTGCTGCTGCTGTCTGCGTCTCGGCTTCGTACGCGACCCACATGAGCCGGTTCGTCTGGATGTTCGTGATGCAGCCGCCGAGTCCGTCGAGGAACGAGCTCAAGATGCTCCAGAGCGGGAACACGCACGAGTCGATGAACGCAATGTTGAGCTTGCTCACCTCTGGCGTCCCCGGCTTCGCGTTCATGTACGGCGTCGGAGTCATGCCAAGCGCCACTTCTTCGTCGTACTGCATGTTGAACTCTTCGAGGAGCTGGAGCGACCAGCGCCGATGCACCTTCTCGGCGAGCGCAGGACCCGAGATGTCGGCAGCGTGGACGATCGCGTTGATCAAGAGCTCTTTGTGCGTCTCGTCGTCGCTGTTGAAGACGTCGACTGTGAGCTTTTCGTGGAGCTGCGAGACCATCCCAGCGTGGTTGTGCATGTCCGTCGCAAGGATCGCGCGGATGATGCTCTTGCGCATGTGGCGATACGCCGTTGCGTCCAAGTGCTCGAGGATGTCGTGTCCTGGCCGGCGCATCGTGTCAAAGCACGCAGCAGCGTGCATGTTCTCGAGCACCGACTGGTCGTTGTAGAGCATCGCGATGCTCGTGCGATAGCGAATGTGGAAGTCGTTCGTGCGGCCATTGTGGTTCATGTCGTGGCAGAACGCGGCAACGAAGATCGCCATGAGGTCGCGCGCTTCAAAGAGGCGTCGCGTACTCGAGGACGAGGACGACGCTGCGGCGACCGACTCGGCGATCGCGAGCGATGGCGACGTTGACGACGCAGCGCTGGCACCAGTCAATGCGACGACCGACGGCAGCACGAGCGCAGACGCTGGCTGTGACGACACGATGAGGAAGCTCACGTGGAGCGTCGTGAACGCGTGGTAGAAGCTGTGGTACGGAATGTCCTGGTACTGTGACTTGACGCTCACGATGAACCGCCGCATCGTTGCGCGCGGGACGCTGAAGCGCATGAGCAAGTCGAAGGACTCAAATATGTCCATCGCGAGGTCCACGAGCTGCGGTGCCGAGTACGTCCACGGCTCGAGGTCCCACGACCGGATCACACTCGTCGCACTCGTGCTCGCTGCGTCAACAACGAAGCTCGTTGACGCGATCGTCGCCGCGGCGTGGTGGTCCTGTTCAGTTAGTAGCGCCTGTGTGTGCGGCGTTGACACAGCAGTCGATGCCTCTGAGAGACTCCGAACGCTCGTGTGCGACCGACGGCGCGACAGTGTTGGTGTCGACGTGTATTGCGACAGGAACGAGCTCGTGACGTGCGCCATCTCGCTGCTCCCGTCGTCGCCTTCAAACACGAGCTCCCACGCGCGGCGCTCGATGATCGTCCGGAGCTCGGCGCAGATCGCGACCAAGATCTTGATGTCTTCGTCGCAGAAGCGCGCATGAGTCTTCCCGACTTTGTTCGCGGCGTAGAACACTGCGATGACACTCTCGTCGCCATGACGCGGCGCGGACTTGACGGGCACGCAGAGCAAGTTGCGCGTCTTGATGCCTGCGACGGCGTCGTACGCGCTGTTAAAGTCCGGATGCGCTTGAGCGTTCACGAGGTTCACGACTTCGCCTTTCTCCGCGACGATGCCTTGGATGTACTGCCCAACCGGCATGCTGTAGCCGCGCCAGTTTGCGCCAGTGCGGCAGAACACGCTCTGGCTCAACGCATCGACGAAGAAGAGCTCGCCGTGCTCGACGTTCAGGACTTCGCAGACCGTCTCAACGACAGCTCTGAACACGTCGCCGACGTTCTCGTTCGTCGACGACAAGACCTGCATGAGCGCTAAGAGCGCGTCGCTCCGACGCATCGCAGACCGCGCTTCTTCAAAGAGCCGCGCGTTGTTGAGCGCAATGGCGAGGTAGTACGCAATGCCGCGCGCGAGCTCTTCGTCGTCTTTGTCAAAGTACTGCTTTGAGAGCTTGTTCACCATGGCGAGGACGCCGAGGACGTTCCCCGTTGCGTCTTTGATGGGCACAGCGAGGATCGAGCGCGTGATAAAGCCCGTGGCGCGGTCGACCGCTTGGTTGAACCGCGCGTCGGCGTACGCGTCTGGGACGTTGATTATCTCGCCCGACGTCGCCGCGGCGCCGATGATGCCCGAGTGCACGGGCGTGCAGAAGCCGTCTTGCGCGAGGTCGCAGTTGATATCCGAGCCAACCGGCGAGTACAGCTCGCTCTTGTCTTCGTTCATGAGGAACATGCTGCACTTGCTCGCGTTCATCGGCATCTTGATCGCATCCATGATCGCCAGGAGCAGCGAGTTCGTCTCGAGCTCGCGAAAGAGCACGGCTGAGAGGTCCAAGAGCGTCTGTGCTTTGCCCTGCGCTTTGAGGATCGCTTCATGGAGTTCGGAGCTGTGCAGCGCGCTGCCAATGTGGCGACAAACGTGGATGCAGATCGCGACGTCAGCTTCACTGAACGCGCGCGCGTCGGTCTTGTTGTGCAGCAGCACGACGCCGTTGAGTTGCGCGTT
>JAASFN010000406.1:0-21325 GCA_023333795.1 Globisporangium rhizosaccharum | reverse complement strand
TGACGCAAACTATGAAAAAATAAATTCCCGTCAAAACGATAGCCGGGCTTCAAATAGGAAATCCGAGCCAAAGCGGTGGCTATCGTTCTGACGCGCTTCAAACAGCAGTGTTCGTAGTGAAATAACTCAGTTCCGTATTTTTCAAAATTGAGTGAAAATTACTTTCAGTAGGTTGCATGATGTATACTTTTACGTGGACCACGAAATTTGGCTGCCATTTCAGACTCAATAGTTTGGAGTAGTACCGTATAGTACAGCACAGCACAATGATGGTTTCGATCACTGCTCACTGCTGACGCACCTTGGGTGATGATGGTTCAGATGTAGTTCAGGTGAGCTCTGTTCACTTCGAGTTGTCTCGCTTTCACGCGCTGTTACTCGAGAATCACAATGGCCACTGACAATGCGAGCTTTCACCAGTTGCATCGCACTCGCTGCTCTGTTGGCGTTGGCTCTCTCTCGTCTGGCAATGGACGTAGCTAGGCAACATTGAGGCAAGTGCGGCTTGAGGATGTAGTGACTTCGGAAGCTCCGCCGCTCTTCGATTGCAACAATTCCGAACGCAGAAGCTGGACTGGTGATCGCAGTGGTTGCAGTGCAATCGACATTCGACACTCCGGTCGCGTTTGTTCGAGGCTCGATGATACTCGCTACTCCAAAGGCCCGGTATGCCCGAGCAAGTGGAATCACGGCTGTAGTCTCGATTCATTCATCACCTGAACCAGTGAATCTACATCCAATGGTGACACTCTACGAACAAAGTCAATCGTCATTGGCGCGATGTCGCTCTAGGATCAACACACAGGAAGTCGTACCCATATAGCACTTTCGCTGTCTGGTGTGTAGCTTCGACAAGAGCGCTCGAGCTTTGTTGTTGTTGTCGTCGTCGTACGACTCTCGGACCTCACTAAGTGTATTGACACCTCTTGCATCTCTTCCTTGCTGGCACCTGGGTCGATCAGACACGAGCGAGCGAGCATTAAGCTCAGCTCCAGCCGTCGTTGTTCACGATCCACTGCGTGAGTTTGTTGTACAGGAGGTGGCTCGGCATCCCACACGAGTCGCTACACGAGCCGGAGTTTAGCAGCGCCACGACGAGGCTGTCGGACACTGCGAGGACCGGCGATCCGGATCTCCCTGCCCTGGCGTCCGCTAAAATTCCAACCTGTCGGTCTCATACTCGCCCTTGCTGTTCTCAGTCGTCACGTAATTATCCTTGATCCTCGCTGCGCCGCTGCCATTGTAGTGCTTCGTCGCAATCATCTTTGGTCCGCCGTCTTGGCACTGTGGCATGTAGATCTTCTCGCCCATCGTTGGCCCCGACTTGCGGAACTTAAGCGACCTGTGCCGATCGACGTAGTACTTGGGCTTGTTCACGATCGCGAGCAACGCGATGTCCAATTTCGGATCGGCATAGATGAACGTGACTCGGGTCTTTGGTACCGCGCGGTTGCGCACAATCTCGTTCACTTGGCCGGGATAAACTTGTCGGGTTTGCACGTGTCGCAGCTTGTGTCGCCGCAGTTCGACGCGTGCAGCTCGAATTCGTTGTCGGTCTTGTACGCACTGGTGAGCGTCGAGATTCAGTGGTGGTTCGAGATGATGTGGCCCTCGCTTCCCCAGAGTCACCTCCTACAGTGCGAACTGCCCGTTGATGTCGATGCGAAGCACCGCTCGTCCTTTGTCGCGTCGTCGCCCTTGAGGCACACGGCGTTCTTCATCGCACATGTTCTCTTTCGTGAGTGCTGACCACTCGTACCCGACCGACTGGAGCTGCATAGTCGGGAGCTTCTCAGTGCGCTTGCACCCAGTCGCACCGTCTTGCGACGGCCGAAACTCGGTCTTCACACCAGTGCCTCGGATCGACTCGGTCGTGATACCAAGTGGCGCGGCGAGGAGGATCTGCGGTGACGGTCGATTCAGCGCCGGCACGATCAGCTGGTCGTCGCCGATCTCGAGCGAGCTGAAGTAGAGCGAGATTGCATTAATGTTGGTGCGCGTCAAGTTCTAGACGTAAGGCGCACACACCTCGGTGCGGAGCTGGTGCGCGTCGTCGACACTCTCCCACGTCGGCCGGGCGGCTCCACCATTATCGCTGCAGACGCCGTTGCGTTGGTATGTCCACTTCATGGATGATGCTGAGACGCTGCGGTCGAGCAGATCGAGTTTGCTGAACTGGATGCCGCTCACACTCGCACTCAACGCAGTGAGCAGGAGCGCGAGCGTTAGAGTCGAGACGCGTCCCATTGCGTGCCGCTTGCGAGGAGTGAAGAGTGCTTGATGAATGAAGGTGTGCTCGAGTGAGCGGACGACCGCAGAATTGAAAGTGCATTGCGATGGAATGCTCTCTGCTCGTAATTATGATCTCGTTCGCTCTTAGGATCACACACACACCAAACGAGGGCTGATGTTGTCTTCGTTGCGAGCATTGACTGCGCTCGTGAGTGTAGCATAGCCATTGAGCTGAATCACTGGTTCAGGTGATCAAACATCAAGCCTCGGACAAAGCGAACGCAGTGTCGGGTATCGAGTGTCGAGTGTCTTGTGCGTCGCCAGCGAGGAGTAGTCTTAGGCGCGTGCTGTTGCGAGATGACTGGTGCAATAGCAAGCAGACAAGTGGGTCTGCTAGCTCTCAATGGTGACACACAGCTGAACGTGCAGCACGAGTGGTCATTGCACCGAGTGCTCTCGTTGCTGCATTGGAAGTGATTATGCATGTGTCTTTGGAGTTCAAGCTGCTCGCATCGCATGGCAAGTTGTGAGGAACGCTTGTCCCGCATCCCGTATGTGTCCCTTCACGTTTCGTATTATAGGGACGTTGGGATATATGTCCCGTGTAGTCCCGCACGATTCGGTTTTTTTCGGAACCAAGCTGTTACATCTGTCCATCTCTGTCACAGTGTTGTAATTCGACATGCACAATGTATTTGCTATCCTGGATTCGAATCTTTGGCGTTCTGTGACGATGTCGTCCTGTCGTCCTCGAGTGCGGCAGTCAAGCCAATCAAGCGAACGCTCCCGCCCTTCCGAGCTCACTTTGCGATCGATCGCGCTGACGTCGAGCAAGCAGCAGCAGCTCCTCAAGCCATGCTGCGCCACAACACTCTCCTCGCGCCGAGCGACGACGACGCTGCAGCCGACCGACTGCTCAGCAGCACCGACGCAGCGCGCACGAATGCAGCGAGCAGCAGCGACGACAAGGACAAGAAGCTCGCTGCAGCGACGGCTGCTGCGTCGCCGACTGCTGCAACCACCGTAGCTGCACCGCGCACGAGCGGCGGCGCGTCGAAAGTGCTGTTCCTTGACGGCGTGCGCGGGCTCGCTGCGATCCTCGTCGTGACGCAGCACTCGGGCTTCATGGGCGACATCAACCTCGGCGGCTGCGCCGTGGACACGTTCTTCGTACTCTCGGCGTTCCTTCTCACGATGCTCTTCTACAAAAAGAGCGAGCAGCTCCTTGCGCAACGCGCGACGCGGCGCAAGTGGGGCTACGCACTCGCAGACTACGCGTGCAAGCGGTTCTTCCGCGTCTACCCGCTCTTTGCGCTCACAGCCATTGGGCTCTGGCTCCTGCCGTTCGAAGCCAAGTACCGGTACTTCTTCATCAACGACCCGAACCACTACGACCTGTTCCAGGTCCTGACGTTTGACTTTGGGCACCGGTACCACGTCTTTTGGACACTGCCACTCGAGATCGGGTTCTACTTTCTAATCCCGCTGCTCGTGCTCGCAGTCCTCGGGCTCCGATCGCTCTGGTGGCTCCCGCTCCCACCGCTCTACATCTGGATCGCGCACTCGGGCTTCTACGTCTACCGCACGCACCCGTCGTACCTCGGTCCGCACCTCCCGACGTTCCTCGCTGGCTCGCTCGCTGCGATCCTGTACGTGAAGCTCGATGCGATGATCAAGCACCACGCGTTTGTGTTCCAAGCTTGGCAGATCTACTGCGTCCGCGCAGTGGAGCTGCTCGTGCTCGCGCAGCTCTTGAGCGTCTGCACGCGCGCGGTGCTCTTTGAGTGGGTCTACACGAACCCGGTGCCGTGGACCCCTGGCGTGTACGGTTTGCCGTTTGTGAGCTTGCTCGTGACGCCGCTGATCGTGATCGAGATGCTCTTGCCATCCGAGCTCTCGCGCGTGTTTGAGTGGAGCCTCTTGCGGTACTGGGGCAAGATCAGCTTCTCGGTCTACCTCCTCCATAGCTTTGTGATCTACAACGACGCCGTGCGCCGTTCGGGCTACTACACGAAGCTCTTTGGGCAGTTCTTCCTCATCTGGATCGTCTCCGCGGCGTCGTTTGCGCTCATTGAGATGCCGTCGCAGACGCTTGCGGTGCGCATTAGCAAAGCGCTCGCCGAGCGCGAACGCACCGGTGCAGCGAACGCGACGGCGGCTGCGAGCAAGAACGTGCAAAAGGTCGACGTGCCTGCGCTCGCAGTGTAGAAGAACGACCGACCGACCTAACGTCTTGCGTGTGATGGATCAATAGAGCGAACGAGAGCATGTACATACAATCGAACCGACAGTGTGTGTAGTGTAGAGGCGCGACTGTGTTACGTTAATGACTGATGGAGGGAACAGCAACTTTATGAACATTACTCTTCACGTGTAGGTCGATCTATTCGATAGTTCGGACGCTGCCACTGGCACAACACTGAGCACGATGCGCTACATTGTGACTGATGGAGGCGTGCGCTGAACTGATGGAGCCGCTGATGCGTCAATATCATGCGTCGTCACGGGCATGTACTGCGCCGGACGGCTCGTGCTGTCCTTCAGCGCAAGCTGAGCGAGCGCTTTGCTGATCGCAGTCGCAATGCGCTGACACGGCACTTCCAACAAGTGGAACGACAGGGTCCCGAGGACGTGGATCGCAAAGAACTGGCTCACGAGCTTGTCGTAGTAGTTGCGCTGGCTCTGGATCCACGGCGAGTAGATCACAAAGCTGTGGAGCAAGTAGACCGAGAAGCCGATCTTGCCCCAGTGCCGCAACACGCTCCACTCGAGCGCGGTCGACAGCGCCGATGGCAGCAAGAGCTCAATCACCATGAGCAGCGTGACGTGGAGACTGATGAACCGCGCGCCTTCGAGCACTTGATGCGGATGCGCAATGAACCAATGGAAGACCTGGCTCCGAAAGAGCACACTCACGAGCAGCCAGAACATCACGAACTCAATCACTCGCACCGTGTAGACGTGCCACGTCTTGAACTCGAACGCGTGGCGCTTGATCCAGGCGTCGAGCTTCACGTACAGGATCGCAGCGAGCGAGCCAGCGAGGAACGTCGGGAGGTGCGGGCCGAGTGACTGGTGGTCCCCTCGCAAGACGTACCAGCCGTTGTGCCAGATCCAGACGTAGAGCAGCGGGAACGGGAGCCACCACGCGCGCTGGAGCCAGAGCGTGCCGAGGACAATCACTGGGATGAGAAAGTAGTACGCGATCTCGAGCGGCAGTGTCCAGAAGACGTGGTACCGGTACTTAAAGTCAAACGTCAGGACGCGCAGGAGCTCAAAGTCGCCAGGACGCTGGACAAAGAAGTAGTGATGCTGCGCTTTGTATGGCAGGAGCCAGACGAAGACCGCGACGACAAAGAAGAGCGGGTAGACGCGGAAGAAGCGCTTCGAGAAGTAGTCGGCGAGGGCGATGCACCACGTCCGTGAGGATGCCTGCTGCGCAAGGAGCTGTGCGCTCTTCTTGTAGAACAGCATCGTCAATAGAAACGACGAGAGCACGAAGAAGATGTCGACTGCGACGTGACCGAGGTTCACGCCGTGCATGTAGCTCGCGTGCTGCGTGACGACAAGCACAGTTGCGACGCCGCGCACGCCGTCGAGGAACAAGATCTTGCGCGGTGCAGCGCGACTCCCAGCGGCGCTGCTGTTGCTGTTGTTCAGCTTGGGTTTGTGTTTGTCGTCATCCTTGTCATTCTCGACTGGCTCGTGTACGTGCAAAGACGCATCTGCTGCGACCGATAGCTGCAAGTGCGCGCTCGCATCGCGCTCGTGCGAGTCGGTGCGCCGCCCGCGTCGCGCAGTGAGGAGCTCGTCGTCGCGCGCTGGTGTTGCGAGCAGCGGCAGCATGATGCTGGATGTCCAAGTGTCGTTACGTCGATGAGCCAGACGCTGAGTGACATTATTCCCTCGATTATCGCATTATCAAAATTTGCTCCAGCCCGCCAGTATAGTTTACGCAAGTATATGTGCATCTGTCCGCCCAAGGTCTCTCTCTCACGCTCTCTCAACCAACAGGGTGTCATGGCGAGATGGAGAAGACACACAGCCGAGCGCTTGATGCTCGTACTCGGCTACTCTCCACATACTCAGTTTGCACGGTCACGAGTTCGCTCCTGGCTCGCCACATCGTGTGAGAGCTCCTTGTCAAGCATCCATGTGGCTCGCGTCCTCGAGACGTTCTCACGTCGAGCACTTGTCGCGCTTCGGCGGTGGTTGCGGACCGGCAGTGCAAGTGGCGTCCTGATCTGTGCACTACCTCGAGAGCTCCATTTCGCTTGTCTTGTCTCGATGAGCGAGACAGTGCGGACGAACGGTTGAGGCGACTCCAAACCGATCCTGAGTTTTGCGACTGCAGACGCAAGCGACAGCAGTCTTTGACAAGACCTGCGACTCGTATCACCTCAATCACATGTGCGGCGCTCTCAAGCAAAGCACAGCATTGGCATTCGAGTCTCGCGTGCTTGTCTCGGCTGGTCTTGCCTCTCTCGAGCTCGTGCCTCTCGAGTCGTTTCGTTGTGGACCACACCTATATGAGTTCAGAAACGAGCCACTGACTCGATGATGTGCATCATTTGATGCACTTCATTTCACGTTTGCAAAACAAGCCACAAAATCGACAATATACATATAAGTGGCAGAATCTGACAGCAATGTGAGTGTTTTGATGGTACAAAATGCACGTTTTGGCAATTGCATTTCAAGAAAAGTATCCCAACTGTCGTGTTTTGAACAAGACCTGGAGTACTCGCTGTATGTGGAAAATGGACTGTGCGAGATTCACGCACTCACGTCCCGCAGTTCACTCACGCTCACACGACGCACTCGGCGATTCGCGCGCCAGACGTCCTCACCTCCAGCCTCCTTGCAGCGCTAGTGCGTCCCCCGCTCGTTCGTTCGTCCAGCATGCTGCAAGACCCTGCGACCGCGAATGCCGCCACAGGCGCGCTGCGCCGCAGCACGAGCAACAACAACGAAGAGCCGGTGAGCGACGACGACGAAGACGCGGTCTTGATCGATGTCGCGAGCAACGCAGCTGCCAACGCTGCTGCTACAACTGCTCCGTCCAAGAAGTCGCTCGTCGCACAAGTGCTTGCCATGGCGCCACGTGCAGTCCAGCGCAGGGTCTCACGCACTGGTAGCACCACCAGCAGCAGCAGCAGTGGTGCGAGTCGCCGGCCAAGCAAAGTGCTGTTCCTCGACGGCGTGCGCGGCATGGCGTCGCTCTTTGTCGTGACCGAGCACTCGCTCTACTGGAATGGCAAGAATCTCGGCGCGTGTGCAGTCGACGTCTTCTTCGTGCTCTCGTCGTTCCTATTGACGATGCTGTTCTACAAGAAGAGCGCACAGCTCCTCGAGCAGCGCGCGACGTACCGCAAGTGGTTCTTCACGCTCGCCGACTACTTCTCAAAGCGCTTCTTCCGCGTCTACCCGCTCTTCTTCGTCGTCGCGGTCTTCGTCTGGCTCCTGCCGTTCGAAGCGCAGCAGCGGTACTTCTTTGTCCCGAGCGCCAACAGCTACGACCTCTTCCAGGTCCTGACGTTTGAGCTCGACCATCGGTTCCACGTCTTCTGGACATTGCCACTCGAGATCGCGTACTACTTTCTAATCCCAGTGTTCGTGCTGTGCATCCATGGCCTCAAGCGCGCGTGGTGGGTCCCGTTCATTCCATTGACGATCTGGATCGTCAACGCCGGCCTCAAGGGCTACCGCGAGCACCACTTGCCGCTCGCGCCGCACCTCCCGACGTTCGTCGTTGGGTCCATGGGCGCCGTGTTCTACGTCAAGCTCGACGCCTGGATCCAGCGCTCAGCGTTTGAGTTCCGGACGTGGCACAAGGTCGTCGTGCGGATCGTCGAAGCGCTGCTCCTCGCGCTGCTCCTGAGCGTGACGTTCAAAGGACTGCTCTTCCACTGGGTGCACTCGAACCCAGCGCCAACGACGCGCGGCTCGCAGTGCGTGAGCATGCACGTCACGGCGCTCATTGTGATCGAGATGGTGCTCCCGTCGGCGCTCGCGACGCTCTTTGAGTGGAACTTCTTGCGGTACTGGGGCAAGATCAGCTTCTCGGTCTACTTGCTCCACAGCTTCGTGATCTACTCGCCGTGGCTCCAGAGCCAGCGCGACCCGTACGACAAGTTCTTTGCTGCGTTTGCGCTCATTGCGCTCCTCGCGCACACGTCGTACTGTCTGATTGAGTACCCGTCGCAGCGCCTCTCACTGCGCATTAGCAAAGCGCTGAGCGACCGCGGCGGCCTCGCGCAGCACGTGAACTACTTGCCAGTCGCCTTGACTGTGCCGAAAGACCGTCGCGCCGAGGTTCTGAGCACTGGCAGCGCGCACAAGAACGACGACGAGCGCGATGACAACGACAGCGAGCGTACCAACGGGACGACTGTGCGTCATGGATAGTAGAGTGACAAGCAGGGTCTGTACACCTAGACGACAGCACAAGTGCACTCAAACAGATTGGATCAGACTGATGCCAAGTCCCTTACGCTCTTGGTACTAGAGTCGTGTGAGTGACGGCAGATCTTGAGACGGACCACTCGCATGTGAAACGCCAGAAGATTCGCATGTGTACCCATGCAGCCGTGAGCGGGGCGGTCAGGACGAGTGTGTCCCATGGCGCGACCTTCGGTCGAGTGGTCGAGCCATTCATCATTGACGCTCCAAGTTGATACTTTAATGATACATGTTTGATACTTAATTGCTACGCTACACCAGCACTTTCGTGCACTCGCGGTCCGCACTGCGTGCACGTCGCGTAGCGGCTGCGAGCGCGTAGAAGAGTCCGAGCAAGCACGGCACTGCGCTGGCCACAACGCCTGCGAGCGCAGGCACACCGAGCGCAAGCGTAAAGCTCGGCTGACTTGCAAGCAGCAGCTTCTGGAACTCGGCGCGGTGCGTCCAGTACGGCGACTGGTACCGACGGCTCGGTGCTGCGATGTCGTCGTCACTGGCATTCATCTCATCAGCGCGCAGCTCCGGTGCAGTGTGCGACGCAGCGCGCTCGTCATCGACGAGGTACGCGCCGCACCACTGGAGCTCTTGGAGCGAGATGTCCTGAACGGCCATGAGGAGCTCTTCGCCGCCGCGCTGCTCCTCGGTCGTGATCGCATTGCACACGCGGCAGAGCTCCATCTTGACTGGGTACCCCCACTGGCGCACCGAGTCGTCAAAGCCGTGGCACGACGACCGAATCGACTTGCCCGGCTGACTCGCCATCCCGACGGGCCAGCTCTGGAGCGGGAACACCTCTTTCGCTTCCGCGAGCGTTCCGAACTCGCAGATCTGCGCGCCTTTGATGTGGCAGTAGACGTCGTTCACGCGCGCTTCGAATGCGTCTTCGCGATGCGCGAACGCGCGTGTGTGGCCCCAGACGCTTGCGTGCTCTTGCTGCACAAGCACTGCGCCGAGGAGCATTGCGATTGCGAGCGTCAGCGCAGTCAGCGCTGCGCCACTGAGACTCAAGAGCGCAGCTGCGCGCTTGGCCGGCAGTGCTGCGTACTGCACGAGCACAGAGAGCAGAGCGAGTGCGACGCCAGCGACTGCAATGCTTCCAAACAGCGCGCACCGATCGAGCGTCGTGAGTGCTGCGAGAGTCCGGAGCTTGTCGTGCGTTGCTGTTGTGCCGTTGAGACGAAAGAGCACTTCCGTGAGTGGCAGCAGTGCGCTCGCAGTCACGAGCGCGCTCGCGACACACACAGCGTCGCGGCAGCTCGGGCGCTGGAGACGTAGTGCCATGTCTGTCGAGATGCCAGGCGACGAGTGCGCGCGTGCGAGCGAATCCGGGAGTGAGTTGCCATGAGCATAGCGCAGAGGAATGGGTGCGAGTGCGAGTCCAACGCTTGCTTGCTTGCTACCTTCCGAGCCCATGCAGAACGCTCTCTTGATGACCAGGAAGCGCATTCAATAGTCAATTCAAGTATAAAGTCCCACCTGTGCTGTGATTCGCTTGTGATGACCAGGAAGCGCATTCAATACTTAAATCAAGTTCAGAATGCCACATGTGCTGTGATTCGCTGAAAAACTAGCGATCGCGCATTGCTATTGATAGAAAAGCGCGATTGTGTGTACATAGACAGTGCAGTGTGAGAATCCATTTCAGGTGCGAATTTTTGGTGGACGATCGCCACACAAACTCCAAACTAGCATCGAGTGCACCCACAAACTACGCATCGCCGATCAGCCGCCACTCGCCTAGTGCATAGAGCAGCTGGAGCTGGAGCTCAAGCTCAGGACCAACCAAGCAGTCCTCTCACGAACATGGCTCAGTATATGGCGAGCGCTTGCATTGCTAGCGTACTACATGCGAAGACCACCGCCGCTCACTCATTGTAGCATGAACTACGTACGCTCAATTGAGGCGCATGCAGATAGATAGACACAGACACGAGGACTCGCTTACTACTTACGACACACACGCTGCGCGGACACTCGCGTACGATCGCACTGCGTCGACGCTCAGCCGTGCGCGCGGATCTTTCTCCAAGAGTCCGCGCACGAGCGCTTTGACATCTGATGGGACTGTTGTCCACACTGGATGCGCAAACGACACACTGTGCTCGCGCGCAACGACGCGGTCGACGATCTGCTGCTCAGTCGAAGCGCCCATGAGGTCGAACGGGTGGCGGCCAGAGATGAGGATGTAGAGCACGCAGCCGAGCGCCCAGACGTCCATTGCTGGCGTCATCTCGCCACGGAGCAGCACTTCTGGCGACCAGTAGCACCGCGTACCAGAGAGTGCGATCGGTACGTCCGCGAGGCGTCTTGCGTCCTGGTCATCTTCGCCTTCCTGGTCGTCGTTATTCCCAGCGCTCTCATACGCTATCGCCGATGGAGCTAGTGTCGCGGCCGAGCCAAAGTCAATGATTTTGAGCTGCAGCCGCTCAGGTCCGTCGTCGTCGTCGCTACGCTCGACCATGATGTTCTCAGGCTTGAGGTCACGATGGACGATCCCGCGCTCCTGCAGGAACGCCAACGCGTCTGCGAGCTGCGCCGTGAGCTGCAGCGCCGTGCGCACGTCCACATGCTTGCGCGTCTCGAGAAACGCAAAGAGCGACTCGCCATGGACGAACTCTGTCACAATGTAGTGGAAGCCGTTGTGCGCGTACGCGCCGTCAAAGCGCACAATGTGCGCATGTCCGCCGCTGCGAGCGATCGACGCAAGCGCCTGCGTCTCGCGCACGATCTCGTCGCGTGTGTCGACAACGTCTTGGACCATCTTGACCGCTGCGACGTGGCCGTCGCGCTTGCGCACGCACTGGAGCACCATGCCGAACGACCCGGCGCCAACGAGGCTCTTTGTCTCGTAGTCGACATCAAAGTACACGCCTTGCGGTGGCTCTGAGGTGTCTGTGAGGTCACTGTCGACTGTGTCGCTCGCAGCGGCATTCGATGGCTTCTGTGGCGTCGTGCCAGTGTGGCGGCGCTTGCTCGCATCCAGCTGCTGCAGCGACTCGCACTGCGCGTCGGTGCTTGCAGCGAGTGCGGCTGCGCCTAGTGCTAGCGCTGCCATGCTTTTAGCAATGGATCGGCGGTCACAGCGCCGAGTGTGCTTACGCTGCTGTCTCGCAGCGCCTGATATCAGAGACGCTGTTGTCCATGTCTGAGCACCATCCATCGCCACTGCTGCTGTTGCTACTGTCGCATGGTGAGATCGCATGAGTGCTCTAGCCATAAGTGCGCTCATAGCTGCAGCTGCCGTCGCAGCAGTCGGAAGAGCTCGTCGCACTGCCATCGCTCGCTCTCGTTGCCGCTCGTGCAGCTCGTCTCTTGAGCAGTCTCTCGTGCGCGTGCGCGTGCTCGAGTGTCAAGTTTCCATTTACCCACTTTGATTGTGCAACCAGGGATATGTTTGCCTTGAATAACGTAAGAGACACTCTCAAGAAGCAACGATTCAAGCAAAATGGATTCAGCCAAGCCAAATCCGCACTTATCTGAATTGCCCGACCGACCTTTGTCTTTGACACGAGGTCCGAGCATGGCGGATGCGACTGCGAGCGGCGAAGTGCGCGTCCTGCGCACGCCACTCCACGGTCTCGTGCCATTCCCGACATGGAACAGCACGGTCGCAACGCCGTCGATCCGCAACAGCAGCAACGGGCGCTGCAGCTTGCTCTGCGAGAACGGCGACGTCGTCGTCGTGCGAGCAATACAACGCGAGCAGCTCGATGTCACTCACAACAGCAGTAGCCATCGTGATGCAGGTGCGCGCATGTATGTAGCAGCTACATGTGCTCTATCAAGCCCAGTGCGTCATGCTATCGCTTGTAGCAGTGATACTGACGCTGTGCTGCTGTGTGTTGTACAACGTATGCTTCAGCAATGAGTCTTGTTGTCGACAAGGTCGTGCGCGCGCCTGCTTCGTACCTGCTCGACAGTGGTGACGACGCGTCACGCAATGTCTGCCAGTGCTGGTCTGCAGACGCAAGCGTCTTTGCCACATCGCATGGTCGACGCGTGTCGTTCTACAGCGCAACGCATGGCTTTGAGCTGCTCCTGACGATGCACGTGCGCTACAGTGTGACGTCCATGGACATTGCGCCACTGTCTCGGAGGTCCAATCCCAGTTCCAACACTCATAGCAATGGGACTCCGATAGTCACTACAGATCACGCGACACAGCAGAGTGCTCTCGCGTATCTGCTCGTCGTCGGCACTGCGTTCGGCGCACATCTGTACCAGATCGAGCTCTCACGACGCGTTGTCTTGGGCAACCAGGACGAGCGCACGGAGGACAGCACTGCTGACAACCGAGCCGACATGCCATTCGTACCAGCACTTGCGTCTGCGTACAGCGACGCGCCTGTGTGCTTTGTCAAGTTCTCCCATGATGGCGAGACTGTCGCGCTCGGGACAGTCGACGGCCGACTGTTTGTGCGGCAGCTCCACGTCTCTCGCTCCAGTGTCAGCAGTGAGAACGCAGAGGCTACATCACCATCATCAGCAGATCTATCGACGTTTGGACGCCATGTGCTGGCGCTCGTGCTTGCGTCGCCGCGCGTCACGTCGATCAGCTTTGCACCGTGTGACACAAAGCTCGCAGTCGCGACACGCAAAGGGAACGTGTACGTTCTCGTACGAGATGCAGCGACTAGCGACGACTGGCGCCTTCATCCATCGTGTCGCGACTGGAGCGAGAACCCAAAGGTCCCAGCGACTGCGAGCGCAGCGACTGCAGTGGCGATGCAGACGCTCGTGTGCTGGTGGGGCACAGCAGCAGCAGTGCTCGTGATTGCGTCTCGATCCGTCATCTACCGACTCGAGGTCGTCGACGTTACGTCTGGGAAGCGCGTCCATGCGATTCAGATCGAGTCGCGCAGTCCAATGATGAGTGACGACGACCTGCTCGTTGGGCTCTGCTCTCTCCAAGTCGCACCGAATGGTCCGTTCGTGCTCGTGTGTCAAGATACGCGACCGAGTCTTGCACTCCTCGAGTGGCCACTGCTCGAGACTTGGATCGACTAGGTCGTCGAGTACTTGAGCTCTCAAAGTCGCGATCAAATAAACTTAGAGATACTAAAGCAATGAATGTCACTATACCTGTCACTGAAATGAATGAATTACTGTAGAGCATAAAAGAATGAGTATTGTGTCTGACATTGTACTCCACAAACAGCAGCCTTTGAGCAGTTTGCACGCGATTCCGCACGCGCTAATGGTGCGTCGTCGTGCTCGTGCCGTGCTGTCTGGCGGTGGCGCTAGAGCGCTCGCGTCTGCATCACCACTTGTCTCGCATGAACACGTACACTAATGCTCTCTCCTTACATGTGCGTATCGTTTTCTGTCGCTTGTCATGCGCTCACTGCCGCCTGCAGGAGATCGAAAAGCACTTGGACGCGTGGAGCTACGAGCAGCGGCTCCGGGACGCAACGACCCACAGCCAGAGCGTTGCGCGCGAGTACCCAGTCGCGCTCGTGAGTCCAGCACTCGCTGCAGCTGCGAGCGTCCACGACGGTCGCGTGCACTTTCATCCGTACCGGAAGAGCGCGCGCGACAACAGCCGCGAGAGCTTCTTGCGTCGCTTGCAGCAAGTCGACAGCGCCGAGTACGGGAACACGACAATGACATCCGATGGCAGCAGCGCATCAACTGCGGTTGAATGGCGGCGTCAAGATCCGCTCGCGCTCTTCCGCAAGCAGAGCAGCTCGATTGCGCAGAAGCTCACAGCGACGCTCACAAAGCGCGCAAAGAGCAGCAGCAGCAGCACTGGCCGCAAAGCTGCTGTCGTAGCGAGTCGATCGCCTGCGCCGACAGCAGTGCGCAGTGTACGTATATGCTGCTGCTGCTGTTACGGTTGTATCATTGGTAGTGGCTGCTCACCACCACTCGTGACTGTGTGTTTGTTTGTATGGGACTTTGTATGCAGCAGACGCTCAAGACAGCAGTGCTGAGTGCACAAGACGACGCGAAGACGCGCAAAGAGATCCAAGAACTCGAGTGTACGATCTATTGGCTCTCTATCTCTGTGTGTGGATATGCAGGCGCTAACTTGTGTGTTTGTGTGTTTGTGTGTTTGGGTGATTGGGTGATTGCAGTGCTGCTGCGCGACCAGCGACTGTCGCGCTCTGAGGCTGATGACTTTTTCTATCGCAACATCAGCGAACGCGAGACGAACGTACGTTTTTGCTGCTGCATATGATAGAGTGAGGCGCTGTGTACTGAGCGTGGCTGTCTCTGATGGGTCCTGTGCCTCACAGATCCTCTTGGACGAAGTCGTGAGTGACTTACTCTGGGAGACTGCGATCGATGAGTACGACCGCGCGGAGCTCGCTGCGCGCGTGAAAACGCTGCCAGAGGAAGACCAGCGCATCGTTGACGCCGCGCTGAACGACGGACCTGCGGACCGTGTGCTCATTCAAAAGTACCAAGTCGACATCACACGCCGTACGCTCCAGTGCCTCCGTCCACTGCAGTGGCTCAACGACGAAGTGATCAACTTTTACATCCAGCTCCTGGATGACCGCGACAAAGCGCTCGTTGAAAGCGGCGTGCTCCCGGCGCGGAGCCACTTCTTCAACTCGTTCTTCTACACAAAAGTCTCCGAGAACGGCTACAACTTTGCCAATGTCCGGCGCTGGACGCGCAAGGTACGTCTATTTGCATACTGTCGATATGCATATCAGATATCAGAGTTCGACTCTCCTAGTGTGTATTGATCTCTTATGTTTTGTATAAATGATGCAGATCGACCTCTTTGCAATGGATAAGATCTTCGTCCCAGTCAACATCTCGAACGTACGGATGGAGCACTCTGTCTCTGTGTCCGTCTCTGTGTCTGTGCATCTGACTGACTGACACTGTTGCAATGCGTTGGTTGGATGGATGCAGACGCACTGGTGTATGGCGGTGATCTTCATGACTGAGAAGCGCATTCAATACTACGACTCGATGAGCGGCAGTGGCACGACGTGCCTCAACGTGCTCCTTCGGTACCTCCACGACGAGATGCAGCACAAGAAGAGCGCGACGTTTGACGAAACCGACTGGGAGCTCGTGACGACGGACGAAGACACACCGCAGCAAGCGAATGGCTCGGACTGCGGCGTCTTTTCGTGCATGTTTGCCGACTACCTCTCGCTCAACAAGGTGGGGCTCGCTTGCTCTCCATGCTGTCGTTGCCGATGGCTCTGACTAACAGACTCTCTGCTTATGGTCCGCTTGTCTGCACGCTCGCAGCCGCTGTCGTTCTCGCAGAAAGACATGGAGTTCCATCGGAATCGCATGGTCCTGCGCATCGTCCAAGGCGAATTGCCGCTCGACGAAGACGACCTCTGAACCACTCACTCAGTCAGCTGATCCATCAATCAGATCGATACCATTGCATGAATCCCATGAACGAACGAATGACTCGAGTGTGTGCTGCTCCTCTGAGGCTCTTCATTCCAATACTTATCTAGTCGATGACCGCAGCGACGACAGGCTGCTCAGGCGCATACTGAACGAGTGCACACGTGAGCTGCTGCTGCTGCTGTCTATCGATCCGTCGTACACGCGTGTGTGTGGCATGCGTGCAAGCGAATGCCTGCGTCTTTTGCCATCCATCCATCCATCCATGCGTCTCTTGTCCATCCGCTGCTGCGCTTGTGCTCGATGCGTCGTGATCTACTTGACCGTGAAGCCCTCGCTGCGCAAACACGCCTTGTGCTTCTCGATGATGTCTTTGCAGAGCTCCTCGCCGTTCGTCACGACGCACAGGTCGCGCTCCTTCTTCGTCTCGGGGCACGAGCAGCAGATCTTCTTGCCCGACTTGCCGAGCACGGGACCAGTTGCTGGTGCAGGCGCTGCGGTCGTCGTCGCGGTCTCTTTGTTCGCCATCGTGCTGCGTGTTGCAAGTATGCAAAAGTGTCGGTGTCTATCAATCTGTCGGTCTGCTCGAGGCGATGCGAATGCTCTTGTGACCGCACGCTTCGGCACTCGTCCGCCCTTGATCGTCGTGGTCGTGACGGCTCGTCGGTCGCGTTCTCGATTGGATGTCAACAATACGCTGCTTGTCTCTCGCGCGAGTCTATAGTGACAAAACCAAGGGTTCACATCATCCAGTATCGTCGTACTTTACTGACGTATCATTGTACATACTTGATCAACCAGCACACACCGAAGCTCTACGAAGTCGCACGATGAAGTCCAATGCCACTGCCAGCTCATATGAAGATGGCCCTGTTCATGACGACTACAACGCTCGCACACACACACCAAGCTTGGCACTCGATACTACATGTTAAATACATACACATCACGTAGCTCCCTACGCTCGCTCTTACACTCACGGCGGACAGCGCGAGCACACGCCATTCACGCGCTGCTGGCCGCACTGGACGCAGAATGAGCCTGCAACGGACGGGCGGTGCAGCCAGTCGCCGTGGTAGTCGCGAATGTGCGCGAGCAGTCCTGCGCGCTGCCGAAAGATCACGCTGCAGTACGGACACGTGTCGCCCATGCTCAGACTCTCGTCTTCTGGTCGAGCACCATGTCCTGTTGGATGGAGGAGCTGCTGCGGACTCACAGGCACGACGGTCGCTAATGGAAAGCGCTCCGCGAGCTCCTCTTGCACGTCGTCTTCGATAAACTCGATCTCAGTCGCAGTCACGACTGCAGTCGATACGTGTGCGCTGGTCTGTTGCTGCTGCTGCTGCTGCGTCTGTCGAGACGGCGACGACGCAGGACGCAAGTCCCGATACTCCCGACGCACCGCGCGAAAGCGGATCGGGAACAGCAACGGCGGCTGGTGCTTCTTCTTCTCGAGCGTGAGGTACCCAATCGCTTTTGCCAAGTCACGGCTGCCACCGAGGGGCACTTTCTGGGCAAAGCCAATCGAGTACCCGGGCCAGAACGTGCTCGCGAGCGTAAACTTGGCGCCTTGTGTCAGCGGCTTGCGGTCGAGCACTTGGATCTGGAACACCGTCTGCTCGTCGCGCGCCGACGACCAGCGCAGGAACTTGGAAACGCGCGTCGCGCGCAAGTACTTGCCCGAGCTCACAGACACGAGCTGCACGCGCATTTCGTCCAGGATCGAGCGCTCGCGCACCTCTTCGACTGGCACAATGTGGATGAACTCGCTGTCGTCGCTTGCACCAGTGCAATGAGCGTTGAAGAAGCACGGCGCGACGCTCTCGCACGCTTTGCAGTGCACATACGCATCAAAGCCCTGCCAGTAGAACTGCAGCGCGATGTGGTCCATCGACGTCACGCGCACGTGGCTCACGTCCTCGGCTGTGCGGTGCGGTGCCGTGGGGGCGCTGAGGCTGCTGCGGAGAGCGGGTGCGAGTGCTGGTTCAGCCATCATCATCGTGGCGTATGTGTGTGCGTGTGTCGAGGCCAAGAGACTCTTGTGTGTATGTATGTGCGCTATGTCTCTCTCGCTCGACGTCTCTGGAGGACAATGCGGTTCTGCGAATGGCGAGATCGCGAGGTCGAGAGAGCGATCGATCGCTGATGCGGCTGTGTTCTGCTACTGTTGCTAGTAGTGATGGCCATGCTGATGAATGCGTGAGTCACATTGCGGAATTTCAGTGCAGTCGCGCGACGTCTCCCACGACATACTGAAACCAAGTGAGATTATACCGTGGTTTTCTGAGACTGGCGCTTGAAAGCTCATTTTTTTGCTGAATTGTGTGTGTGAGAGAGGACGAAGAGTGGATGTGCAAGAAGTCAAATGTGATTGTTTTCATACAAATCTATGTGAATTCATCTGGAAAGCGATTTGACGCATGGAAGCTGATATTTGAGAAAGTAGAGTCGAAAAATCGAACTTGCAGCGCACTTCAACCGGAGACAGCTCGTCGTGACTTGATGGCCGCGACTGCCATCACACAGGACACATTCGCGTCGGTTCATGAACAGTGAGAGTCGAGCGCTGTGAGCGAGTGAAAGCTCCTGCTGGCGCGCGAAGCCAGGATCGCGGCAGCCGCCATCAGGCCACTAGAGACACACGACACATGCACTTGCGTAAACACCGCTTGTGCGAATGCGCGCCACACGCAGGGCAAGAGAGAGCGAGCGAGAGATTCCGACAACGACGACGACGACGCTGCGATGTTCATAACGGATGGCAGCGAGAAGCAAGTCTGTGTTGTCTAGCTCGATATCACGCGCTGCTACGAGATCTCAGCAGTCTTAGTACTGCTACGTCCTAGTGCTGCTACGTCCTACGAGCGTTTGACCACCACCCAGACACACAGACACACAGACACACTGGGAGGAAAGAAAACGGTGGCGACATGGCTTGATCTCATTTGGAGAGGTGCTCGACGAACGGCTCGTGCTGATGCACTTTGTCGACTCGCGGCAACGAGCAACGAGCGCAAACGATCACCACGACTTCCTCATTCTCAATCTCGACCTCGATCTCGACACCAGTATGCAAGTACTCTATCCGCTAGATCTATACAACCACTGGACAGTACTGTTTTCGAACAATGTATACAGCCACTCGGTAGTACAGTGCTCGAAAAATATATACGGCTTCAATTGCGCATCGAAGCGCTCGTCTGTGGACGGCTGGCATCACGAAGAGGAACGAGCACAAACCGAGGCGAAGCACATTGGTGTGTGTGTGACTGTGCGCGCTCGTTGCTCGCTCGCTCTCTTGGTCGCAATGGCACTCGCAAAGATCCTCTATCGCGATCTGCTGCATGCAGCCAAGCAGTTTGACAGAAGCGTCGCACTGCGCGCGCTGCTGTCAACGAACCTGCTGCAGCGACCGGTGATCCACGAGACGAACACGCGCTTGCCGCACGTCGAGCGGTTCAACCGCACGGTGCTCGAGTACCTCGACCATCGCTCGTTCTACGTGCCGTCAACAGAGCGAACGTCGCTCACGCAGCTCATTCACGAGCAGTTCCGCGCTCCACAGGACGATAGCGACGTGCGCGTGCGTGTCGACACAGCATTCGTGGCGCTCAAAGCGCTGAACGACAAGCTCGCAGAGGCGAAAGACCTCGGTGTGATCGACCCCAAGCCGCAAAAGAAGCTGCGCTACGGCAGCAAGAGTAGCGCAAATGCCGCCGCAAGCACACGCCCAGCAGATGCGCCGGCCGCGATCCCAGACGTCCAGCACACCGAGTACGTTTGCCTTCATTAGCACTGAGCCACTGCGCCACCTCGCGTCCTAACCAGTCGTCTCACTATGTATGCGTCTGTATGGACGAGCAGAGCGCTCGCATCCGGCGTGTTTCTGCTCTCGCATCCGCTGCTCAGCGGCTTGTTCAGTCGGTCGGTGATCGTGCTCACGGAGCACTCGCACAGCGGTGCGCGGGGCTTCATTGTGAACCAACCGACCTCGAGTTCGCTCATGAAGTCGTTCAAGGTGCATCCGTCGATCATGCGCGCATTTGGGTCGAGTAAAGTCCGCACCGGCGGTCCCGTACGCACCGAGCACGCCGAAGTGCTGCATACAAATCCCGAGTTTGGCGGCGAGCGCATTCGCACGAGCAACTTTCATACGACCGACGCCGATAGCTCTGATGCGCATCTGTTCATTGGCGTCGACTTAGAGACTGCAGCGCGTGCAGTCGAAGCGAACAGCGCACAGCAGTCGGAGCTCATGTTCCTCAACGGCGTCTCGACGTGGACTGCCGGGCAGCTCGAGAACGAACTCAAGCGCGGGACGTGGGTCGCTGTGAAAGCGCCGCTGGCGCTCGCAGTGAACCCAACGAAAGACCTCTGGCGCGACCTCATGCAAGCACTCGGCGGCGAGTACAGCGAGTTTAGCGCCATGCCTGCAATGCCCGATGACGACGACTATGCTGAGGACGACGACGAGAGTGACGCGTGAGGATGGACGGATGACGTCAAGTAAATAGAGACCACGCGTCATATGAGAGTATGAGAGCTCTTTGGTGAAGTCGCTCTCTCTACCATGGAGTGTGAGTGTATGGGAAGCACTCGTGTCCACTGATCGATCAGGTGTACGCTCGCTCGAGATCATCCGAGCACGATCTGTTCTATTGGCGCTTATAATATATGGGACCACTACAGTCCGTCCGTCCGTCCGGCCGTCGTGATGTGACGATGTCGAAGAAGAGCGCTCCTCGTCCTTAAACGGCTGGCTCTGGCTGGCTGGTGTAGTTGGCTATGTTTCTCGGTTGGTTCGGCGAATAAGTAAGTTGGTTGAGTGAGTGGCTGGGCGACAAAGTTACTTGTTGACGATGGCGCTGCTTTACTTGTCGACCATCGCGTGGAGCTTTGTCCGGATCGAGTTGTTGCCGATCCCGCCGAGACCGAACGCTGGGCCGATGCGCGCAATGCGCGCCAAGGACGAGCGCAAGTACTCGCGCCGGATGAACTGGATCCGCGCCGCGCGGTCGGCCACTGGGTGGTTGTACAAGTCCAAGCCGAGCAAGTGCAGCGGCGTCGACGCAAACTGCACGAGCATTGGCGTACCGACTTGCGCGACGCCGGTCGCGACCTTGTCGTTCACGCCGCGCTCTTTCAAGTGCGCCATGATGATCTTGGGCGTGTGGAAGCACGAGATGACCGTGATCGAGTCGCGCACCGCGAAGAGCGCGACCGACGAGACCGGGAACTTGTGCGTCTTCGCGACACTGAACATCTGCGCGAACGCTCTGTCCTTCGCGATCACGAGCGACAT
>JAASFN010000405.1:0-21414 GCA_023333795.1 Globisporangium rhizosaccharum | reverse complement strand
GACGGTGTGCAGCTCGACGCGGGCGAGCGCGAGGGTCTCGAAGTGATCATCATCTCGGGCCAGCCGATCGAGGAGCCCGTGGTGCAGTACGGTCCGTTCGTGATGACAACGCGCGAAGACATTCACCAGACGATCCGCGACTACCAGTACGCCACAAACGGCTTTGAGCACTCGAACACGTGGCGATCTGACATTGGCAATCGCGAGTGAAGACGTCGGGTTGCTAACGTACCAAGTACATAGGATCTCTCTTCAAAGCTCGACTTGCTAGTCTCCTAGATCGCTATCGTCTTGAACGACTGCACCGCTGTGGATCGCCAAGTCAAGCACTTGGCTTGCTGCTATCCTTCGTGCTGTCGCTAATGTCTTCATGGCCAGACGCCTATGCTTGCAGTGGTGCTGCTGGTGGTAGTTGCGCTTCTGCTGCTGTGGAGCCGTTCTCAATGAGATAGGCTCGAGCCTCATGCTCCGTCGCGAACATTTTGTGGATGTTACCGCTGAAGCCCGTGACTTGGTCTCTTGCCTCGGGCCACGTGCGATAGATGCCTTCTCGTCGACCGCGTGCGACTGCGTAGAAGTCACCAGGAGCCATCATGGGAGTCGGATGAGAGAAGGGAGCGGAGAGGTTTGCTCGGAGCGCGGTCGATTTGAGAGTGAGCGATGATGTGAAGCGAGTGCGGACTTGCCGCTCTTGTTGCGTCTGGTGAATCATCGCACGCACGAGTGGACGTACGTTCGCGGGAAGGCCGAGCGAATGAGCAGCACGTGCTGCACAGAGGTCTTCCTTGGAGGTTCTGGAGCCGTGAGAAGGTCAAGCCATGGATCAAGTGTGGATCATCTGCTCCAAGTGCCGCATCGCAGCGAACGCAACAAGCGGGTCGTATCGTCATCGAGAACCCCGATCAAGCGCTGGAGTGCAGCGTCCGAGCTTGCATTGCTTGCATCAAGGTGATCGCAGTCGCTAGCTTGCATCGCAGTCGCTCTTCACGTCGCTCTTCAAGTTGAACTCTAACAGTGTTGCCGAATTTAGCTGAGAGAATAAGGCTTTTTCTGAGTTGATAGTACAGTGACCGTTTTGTAAAAATACGCACTCACACATGCCTGCAATGCACTTGTTTAGAAGACCGCCTTCTATTACGAGTGCGTATTTTTCCAAAACGGTCACTGTACTATCACCTCAGAAAAGCCGTATTCACTCGCAGATGGACTTTAGCGAGAAGTGCGCATTTTTCCGAATCAGCACTGTGCTTGTTGTTGCAAGCCATTTTGTCACGCACTTGACCAAACACAGAGCAACGAGGACGACGACGATGGCGCGTTGTGGCGGTGGTGGCTTCTACGCCGTCGCGAGCGGTCGACGCGAAGGCATCTTCTCGACATGGAGCGAAGCTGAAGCCGCTGTCAAAGGGCATAGCGGCGCAAAGTTCAAAAAGTTCTCGACGTTCCACGAAGCGCAAGCGTACATCACAGCGCACGGCTCCGCGCCAGCACATCGCACAAGCGCGAACAGTAGCGGTCGCAACAGCGATCCTGGTGCGCAGGTATCATCACGCAAGCATGCGCGCTCAAGCGACGACTACAGCGCCACGCATGCTCCTGTTGCAAAGCGCGCACATGTTGGCAACCACAACAGCAGCAGCAGCAGTGCCAACCCGTCACAAACGTTCTATGCAGTCGCTGAGGGTCACAGCACTGGCGTCGTCTCGTCCTGGCCACAGGTGCTCTCACTCACTGACGGCTACCCGCGGTCAGTGTTTCGCAAGTTCAGCTCTCGAGAGGCTGCAGAGGCGTTCTTGGCTGGCTACGCACTCACATCAACGCAGCACACGCATCGCAACAGCAGTACCGGCAGTACAACGACAGTGGATGTTCGCAGCAACGTCGAGCCAGAGGATCCTGGAGCTGTTGCTGGGACTATCACAGATACAGCTACGTTACCAGCCAAGAGAACAGCCGATAGCACAGTCTCTACGACAGGAACACTGGCGACTGACACTCCACACACAGACAACCTGAGCAGTCCAGAGCGACCGCCACTGCTCTCTGAGCGGTTCTGGTACGCCGTTGCCAAAGGTCGCGCCACTGGCGTGTTTGAGACGTGGTATGAAGCCAAGAAGCAGGTCGACGGACTCTTCAGTGTGCGCTACAAGAAGTTCCCGAGTCGCGAAGAAGCCGAAGCGTTTGTTGCGCAGTACCACGAGTCGACTGCAGCGCATGCTAGTGACCCAGACCCGCAGCATCCAGACTCGCTCGTTGCATTCTGCGACGGCAGTGCGCTCCAGAACGGTCGTCGCGGGTGTCAAGCAGGCTACGCGTGTGTGTTCCCACACGCGCCAGAGTGGAACGTCGCGACAAAGCTCGTCGAGGCGCGAGCGACGAACAACCGCGCCGAGTACTTTGCTGCGCTAGAAGCCATGAAGCGCGCAAACCTCGAAGACGCGGCGCAGACGCGCGTGCTGTTTATCTTCTCTGACAGTATGCTGCTCATTCGGTCGATGACTGAGTGGATGGACAAGTGGCGCCGCAACCACTGGCGCAAAGCCGACGGTGCGCCCGTGCTGAATCGCGACATCCTCGAGCAGCTCATTGCAGCGCAAGGGTCGAGACGCATTGTCTGGCGCCACGTGAAAGCGCACACTGGCAAGACAGACTGGTGGTCGACGTGGAACGACGCTGCGGACCGTGCCGCTCGGAGCGCTGCGAGCGAGTAGGAACGCAGAGTAGGAGAGCGTCATGGCTTCATAGTCGAGGACAGACACTTCGTGAAACTATAAATAGACACGCTGAGGAGTCATTGGCATCACGACCAGCTTAGCTTTGCTTCGTACTCGTCTTCCATTGACCTGCGTGTCCGCGACGATGCCTGGCGTCGCGCCAGATGCACAGTGTTCAAGCACGCACCGTGGCGTTCGTGCATTTGCGAGCGCAAGTGTCCGACCCGCGCAAGCTGCTTGGAGCGCGAGTACTGGATCCAGCACACTCGACCACGGTGCAGCGACGTTTGAGCTCTGTCCGCGGTTCCCACTCCCGACGCTCGACTTGTCCGTGTCCATGAAGTCGCGATTCCTCAACCACCGCGCAGCGAGCGTCTTTAACGCGTTCTTGCGCACGCCTGGACTCAAACTCGCTGGCATTCTCGGCATGGTGTGCTACCTCCTCGTGTTCGTTGTCCCAGTGCGCGTCGGACGCGGCTGTGCGATCGTCTCGACGCTGCTGTACGTCCCAAACGTCATTGCTGCGTTCAGTCTCCTGCGCTTTGACGTCGTGCGGCTCTTGCTCCAGACGTTCGACTTTTGGTTTTCGCTGCTCCTGAGTCTCGCAGCGTTCACGGTGCTCGGGCTCGTGATGGGCGACGTCCGCGGCCTCGCGATGTTCGGCGCCTGGTTCGGCACTGTGAACAACATCCTCATTGACGCCAACATCCGGATTGTCAAGGTTTGGGTCGTCTTCAACGTCATTGCTGCGGCGCTCCATAGCGTGACGTGGGGCATCCTCTCGATGGATCTCGTCGCTGGCGTCGAGCACCACGCACTGCTGCGCTATGGCACGCGCGAGCTGTCGTCGAAAGACGTCGCGACGTCAGGACTAGTGACTGTCATCGCGCTCATTGTGCGCAATGTCTACCGCAAGCGCCACGTGTTTAGCAGACGCGCAGACGCAGCAGTCGTCGAGTGCGTGAGCTTCCGCACCGACCTCAAGTACATCGAGGTACCGAGTGCGTCGTCGTTCGCTGTAGAGCGACAAGAGCGACTGGGGTGGCGCACGAGTCCAGATCAAGGCGCTGACGATGCACAGAGCGCAAGTCCAGCCGGGCATGAGCACGTCAGGACAATGCGCTACGTGCAGCAAGTCGGGATTGTACAGACACGCGAGACGCTCGTGCGGTGGTCGTGGGTCAAGTGCAGTGTGCTCGTTCCGTCGACTGTGTGTGCTCGCGGACTCTTCTCTTGGCTCGGCATCTCAAGTGCACTCACGACGCTACTATCGAGCACAGCGCTCGCGTACGTCCCAGACGCGTACGCTCACGAGTACGACATCGTGGATGTGCTACAGTGGAGCGAAATCGCTGCGTTTGCGCTCACAGGTGTGTACTGCAGCACGTGCGCACTGCACTTTCAGCGCACTGTGCTTGCTGCGCTCTGCAGCTCGTTCGACTTTGTCTTCCTCTCCATCCAGATCACGATCGTCCACGTGAGCTTTGGGATGTACTTGCGCGGCCGTCGCGGCGGATGCTGGGGCGCTGCGACGTCTTGGGTCTGGATCCACTGGGTCTTGACGCTCGACGCGCTCACGCCTGTGATGCGTTTGAAACTCGAATTACGCAAGCGCTTTGCACTCGCAGTGCTCCTCGCGTACGCAGGCGCGAGCGTCGTGCTCATCTGGGAACTCGTACCAGCTGACAACCTCAGTGCGCTGTACCACCCCGTGCTCTGGTCTGGCAAAGTGCTCGGCCGCGTGTGGGAAGTGCGGCTCATCCCGCTCTTTTGCAACTGCCTCGGCACTGCAGTCGTGCTCTGTCTTCGACTCGTGTGGCGCTTCGCTCGCAACGACTTTGACGTACTTCTTGTGCTCAATGGCGCCGTCACGTACGAGAACTACTTGATCACGCAGCGGATACGCGCAAAGCGACAGCAACGAGAAGCTACGAATGCAGCTGCAACAAGTAGCACGCCAGCTACTGCGGCTACTAACAGTAGTAAGCGTCGTACCAGTGATCATGCGCCAGCAGTGCCTGGCAAAGCACGATAGAAGGAGCAATCACGTGAGATGAAACAATCGGAAGACAGAGCTGAAGTTGTGACTAATTCGGTTTGCCCTTTCTCTTGTTCGATCTGATTTTTCATTCCTGATTCTTGCTGCGACCTTTCAACGCGATCCACATAAGATCGGCAGCACAGAACAAACGCATTCGCACGAGCGAGAGCTTGACAGTCGACGCAATGAGCGCACTACGTCGCGCATCGCTCGCAATGAGCAGCAGCAGTCGTGGCGACGGTACTGACGACGCACATGACGACCCGTTTGAAGAGCATGCGCCAGTCGAGATTGCGCCAAAAGAGCTCGACCTTGCAAGCGGCGGTGCAGACGAGAAGCTGCCAAACACGCTCGTTGTGACAGTCATCCAAGCGCATGGACTCTTGCCTGCGCCTTTGCGCTCAACGCTAAGCTGCTACGTCAAGCTCGCGTCGCTCGGACGCGAGTACAAGACGAGCGTGATCACAAAGAGCGATGGCGAACCGTGCTGGAACGAGAGCTTTAGCTTCCGCGCCGTTGACTGGGCATCGAGCGTCACGCTTTCCGTGCGCGACAAGATCAACGTCAAAGTGCGCGTCCTTGGCCACGTCCAGATCTCGTCGGCCGACATTGCGAACTTGCCTGGCATGGTGTGCCAGGACTGGTTCAAGCTCCGTGACAAGAGCGGCAGTGGCGCCGCTGTCGGCGAGGCAGAGCTCGAGCTCAAAGTCGCGCTCGTGTACACGATGCGGAACGACCCGAGCGTCGCGATGGACGTCGCAGCCGCAGCTGCAGAGCAGGACGACGGCATCATGGGCATTGTCGCCGATCAGGACGACGAGACCGAAGCCGAAGCGTATGCGCGACGTCGAGAGCTCGAGCGGCAAGAGAGAGAGCGCAAGAGCACGCTCTATGCGAACCTCAAGCAGGGCGACTACCAGATGCAAGTCCACATCATTGAAGCGCGCGACCTCAAGGGCGAGAACGTAAGTCCTGAGTGATGCCTCTAACTACGAATGTGTGTGTGATCGTGTGTGGCACTGACTGAGGTGTCTCGTTGTGGCTGCTGTAGCTGAGTGGAACGTCGGACCCGTACTGCCAAGTCGAGGTCCTCGGACTCACGAAGCGGACGTCGACCAAGTACGAGACGCTCGGCTGCGTCTTTGACGAGATCCTGTTCTTCCACTTCACAAACATCGGCCGGAACGAGCTCCGACAGGCGACGATCAAGGTCCTATGCCTCTCTGTGTCTCTCTCGCTATGAAGTGTGTGGCCGACAGACTGACGACTGCTGCGCGTGCGTCTTGGGTCGCTTGCGACTAGATCGGTGTGTGGGACAAAGAGAAAGTGCTCAAGGACAACTTCATTGGCGCCTACCAGCTCGACTGTCTCTCAGTCTACTTTCGCGTACGTCTCGGTCGCTAGCGTCTTCCTACGACGTCCTTGACTAGTGCTCTGCTGCTGACGTCAGTGCACCTCTCTTGCTCTCTTAGCCACACCATGAGCTCTACCGTCAGTGGATTGCGATCCACGATCATGTGAACGCCAAGGACCGCGGCATCCAGGGCTTTGTGCTCGTGTCGATCAACGTCATTGGCCCAGGCGACGCGTTCCTCGTGCACGATCGTGACGCTGAGCTCGCAAAAGAACTCGCAGCGAGCGCGTCACTATCACCTCAGGACACCGCGAGCAGCCTCGACCCGAGCCACTCGATCGTGCTCTTACCGCCGACGATCGACCTCAAGCTCCACTTCTTACTTGTCAAGGTCTTTCGCGCCGAGGACTTGCCAGCGATGGACGAAGGCGGCTTTGTGCTCGCGAGCGGCATCGACGCGTTCATCCAGATCGGCTTTGCTGCGAACGCCGCGTGCCGCTCGAGCGTCGTGACTGTGAAAGGGAACGGCCATCTTGCACCCGAGTTCCTCGAAGAGCTCTGGATCCCAGTGCTCTCGCCAACGCTGTCGCGCCACATTGCGATCTCGGTCTGGGACCGCGACCTCGGTCGCAAAGACGAGCTCGTTGGCATTGCGTCACACGACTACCAGCAAGTGCGATCGGCGTCGAGTCCAGGCGGGATCCTCGCACCAGTCGAGCCAAGCGGTAGCACAGCGCGAGACACGACGGACGCTGACGCTGACGGCAGCGCTGCTGCGATAGACGACGAGCGCGTGGAGCTCCGGTGGTACAACCTATACGGTCCGCCACTCCGGCGCATCAACAAGAAGCGCGCAGCACTGGCGCTGCAGACCCCCGAGCTAGGGTCGACGTACCGTGGCCGCATGCTGCTCTCGATGGAGCGCGTCGAAGCACCGGTGCCGTCTGAGAGCGAGAAGTTCCACGTGAAGCGCATGACGGACGCCACTGTGCGTGCGAGCGTGTACCCGCGCACAGTCAAGTACGCGCTCCGGTGTGCGCTCTTCTGTGGCGCGGGCATCCCGCAGGTCCAGTCGACACTATCAGCGACAAAGAAGACAAAGATGCGCGTGACGCTCTCGATCGGACCGTACGACGTGCACTTTGACGCGCAACCGGTCGCGCACGACAGCAGCGTGAGCTGGGAGCAGTACAAAGAGCGCTGGCCGATCGTCTTGCCGGCCGACGTGACGCAGCTCCCAGACGTCATCATGACGCTGAGCCGTCAAGTCGACAAAGACGACTTTGTCGGCGTCGCGTTCGCACGCGTCGCTGCAGCTGACGTCTTTGTCAAAGGCTTCACGGCGGCGTGCGAGTGGATCCACTTGCGCGAAGACGTTGCGCGGCGCCAGACCAAGTACGCGCTTGACAAGACTCAGTCGCCTGGATCCGTGCTCTTGCGTCTTGGCTTTGGCCGCGAAGAACTCGCTGTGCGCCATCCGTGGGGCGACGACGTCGCGCTCTTTACGCCATTCAAGACGACGCTCGTGCACCGCGAAGTCCGCGTTCACGTGTTCCAGCTCCGCAAGCTCGTCCTGTCCGCGACACGGATGCGACTGCCAAACCCGTTCGTCTCGATCACGTGCTGCGGACAGCGCAAGAAGCTCGCACCAAAGTACAAGACGCTCGATCCGCTTTTCTACGAGAGCGTCGTGTTCACTGTGTACGTCCCACACGACCTCGTGTACTCGCCCGACATTGTTGTCCAAGTCCACGACGCAAACGTCTCGACGTCCGCAGCGCCAGCGATACCGAGCAACGTCCTCGGTGAGCTTGTCCTTTCGATGACAACAGCGACCAAGACAGCCATGAACGCGAGTGCGCCGCGTCCAGAGTGGTACGCGCTCCAGCCTCGGCGCTCAAGTGACAGTGACTCAAGCACCAGTAGCGCTGCGTTCATTGACGAAGCAAAAGGTGAAGCGCTGCTGTCGCTCCAGGTCGTTGACTACTCGGGTCCGATCGAGCGCTTGCATCCGCTCGAGTCGCTCGCACCAGCGTACGAAGACGCGACGCTCGAGATCACTGCGCTTGGTGTCCGGCGCCTGAAAGCGCTGAGCGTCGTCAGCGGTGTCCAGCGACCGTTCCTCGAGTTTGAGCTCCTCGGCGGCGTCTTTGCAGACGGCACGAGCGTGCGCACGAGCAAACCGAGCGTCGCGTCGACGTCTGCAAAGAACGCTAACTTCCTCGACTTCCTCGTCTGTCCCGTGAAGCTCCCAGTCGACACGCTCTTTGCGCCGCAGCTCCGCGTCAAAGTGTGTGAGCGCGCACTCGGTGGACTCCGAAAGACAACGTTGGCGTCCTGTGTCGTCGACTTGGCACCGAAGCTCCCGTGGAGCGCGTCGTACATTCAGCCGCCGACGCAGCGTGCGTTCGAGAACCCAGCGAGCGCACCGGCGTTCATGATATCAGCGCCACCGCCAACGAGCAAGAGCAAGCGCAAGAAGAAGAGAGTGCGGTTCCCAGGACTCAAGATCGCGGCGCAGCGTCGTGCCACGAGCGTCAAAGCTCAGAGTGGAGACACTGACGATGTCGTCTCTGACGAAGACGACGCACTGCTGAGCGATGATCGAGCGTCCAACGCCTTAGACGGCGATGGTGATGGCGAAGGCGTTGACGAGAACGTTCCGACAGACGACGGCATTGGGATCGGCGAGCTCACGCTTCCGCACGTCTCGCTCACCGCGTCTGGCGGCAGTAAGCACCAACGCATCACAGACCCGGCACTGCGCCAACAGCTCGAGACTGGGACACAGCGGCGGTACCTCGCTGCTCAGCACGACTTGCTCGGACGTAGCAGCAGTGGCGCTGCGACGCACAACGCGCTTCACGGCAGCCACACAGACACGGATGCAACTCTCAAGCCAGCGCCGTACATGGCGGGACGCGACTGGTGGATCACAGACCACGGCGGCGAAGAACTCGAGCACTTTCTCAAGACCCCAGCGCTCGAGACGTACGCGCTCTATCGCTCTGTGCTCACGCGTCCGTCGCTGCTCCAGCGCACGCGCGTGCGCACCGAGCTCCGCGCCGGGCTGTTCAAAGGACTCATTGCAGTTCGTGAGCGCTCAAAGCGCGCGAGTGCGTCGCGCGCGAGCAGTCTCTTGGACTTGGAGCGGCTCCAAGAGCCACAGCCAGTTGTCGTGCGCGTGTACGTCTTGCGCGGGAGCAACCTCCAGTCCAAGGACGCGAACGGGTACTCGGACCCGTACTTGCGCCTCAAGCTCGGGAAGCACGTGATCTCCGACCGTGTGCACTACAAGCCGAAGACGCTCAGTCCAGACTTCTACGCCATGTTTGAGTTCACGACGACGCTCCCAGGACCGTCGCAGCTCGAGATCGGCGTGTGGGACCACGACATTGTGGCAGACGACTTCATTGGCGCCACGATGATCGACTTGGAAGATCGGTGGTTCCACCGCGACTGGCAGCGCATTGGCCACGGCCATCCAAAGCTCCAGGACGCCGGTGGGTGTCTCAAGCCCATTGAGTACCGCCATCTCTACACACCAAAGCGCACGACGTCGCAGGGCTTCTTGCAGCTCTGGGTCGACATCCTCACGGCGCAGCAAGCAGCAGTGCTACCGCCTGTGAACATTGCGCCCCCAGCGCCAAAGAAGTTTGAAGTCCGCGTCGTGCTCTGGCGCGGCGAGAACATCACAGACAAGGACGGCAGTGAGATGAACGACTACTTTGTCAAAGTCTGGATGGAGGGCGGCAGCGCCGAGTCCTCGGACGTGCACTGGCGCTGCTCGAACGGCAAGCCATGTTGGAACTGGCGCTTCAAACTCCCAGTCGAGTACCCACTCCGCACCGCCGAGTTTGGACGGCTGCACATCCAGCTCTGGGACAAAGACGTCCTCAAGTGGAACGACATGGTCGGCGAAGCCCAATTGGATCTCTACAAGTGGCTACGCCGCGCGTACGCTACAGATCGCGTCGTCGCGCCGTTTGAAGAGCTCAAGGCAATGGCGAACGCCGAGACACACGGGCTGGCGTCGCCACGTGACCACCACATCCAGGTGCAGAACGGAGGAGACGGCGGCGAAGGGGAGAACAAGCAGCACGTTGACGACGCAAGCGATGACAGCAGCGACGACGAAGATGGCGATGGCGACGACGACAGCGCTTCAGAAGACAGTAGAGCGACTGGTGGTGCACGTGAGAGCCACGCGCTGCTGCGCAACCAGCCAACGCCAAAGCGGAGGATGAAGGCTCCTGGCAAACCAGCGCTCAAGACGCCCAAGTTCCGGACCAAGCCGTCAACTGAGAGCACGAAGAAAGCAAAGGAGGCCAAGGCGCAAGCTGAAGCAAAAGCAGCGCTGAATGGCTTGCTGGTACGTCAAAGCGCTGAGCTCTTGTGCTTGCTTGCTTGCTTGTCAGTCTCTCTAGCGTCCTGACTGGTTTGATCATGCGCGTGTGCTCTACTGCATCCTCTAGGACTTTCTCGGACTCGGCGATCTCCCAGACGACGCAGAGTGGATCACGATGCACTACACTGACCGTGAGTCTGGCGTCTCGATGAACATGGTACGTCGGATGTCTTGACTGCCTCTCTCGCACATTCTCCTGCCTTGGCACTGACGCAAGCTACCTGTCTGCTCACTTGTATGACCTGACAGGGACGTCTTGGTGTCTCTGTGCAGATCGTCCCAGAGCAAGAAGCGCTGGCGAACCGTGTCGGCAAAGGCCAGGACGCGCCAAACATGAATCCGTACTTGCCGCCACCTGTTGGTCGCATGCGTCTCTCAGCGAACCCGTTCCTCATGCTGCGCGAGCTCATTGGCCCAAAAGTGTGCTTGCGCCTCACGATCCTCTGCTGCTGCGCTGGCTGCGCATTCTTCATCGCAGTCTTTGGTGCGACGGTCATGAGCACGCTCACGTACTTTCAAGGTCGATCCGACAGCGACGGACTGCGGTGGCAAGTCCCCAGTGGCTTGCGCCTCCCACCGCTCCCAGGCTTCCAGGACCCGCGTCTGAATGGCTCGACTGACACGATCATGACCGATGGCCAGTAGGGCGTAGGAGACAAGGGCGTAGGAGACAAGGACGAACTCGCCCACGTGTAGAGAGAGGTCAATGAGCCGAGGTACTCGATGCAAGAGAGAAGATCAAACGCAAAGTGAGAGAGAGCGCGAAGCTCGGCGTGTGTCAGTGTTGAGCAAAGAGACTGAGAAAGTCCTTCCCGAGCGACGTGTGCAGTGGACGCGACGCTGGTCGAGTCGTGCCACTTGCTACAGTAGAGTCATGGAGACTGCTCCGCCCAGGAGCGAGTGCGATCGAGAACGGCATGGGCTGGAGCTCGCCGAGGATGAAGTCGTCGAGGTGCAAGTCCGACATCTCCGTGGCGATCGTCACGAGGTCCTCGGATGAGTACAGCGGCGTCTGTGCGATCGCAGTCTCTGGATCGACGTCATCGTCGAGCGTTTGGTGCGCCATTGACGGCGCGTGGTAGAAGAACGGGTTCGTGCTCGCGAGGATCCACTGCTGGTCGCTAATCGGTTGATGCAGCGTGCTCGACGCTGCAGTTGATGGCGACGGCACTGCTATTGCTGACGGTCCTCGCACTGCTCGACGCGCCTCACGCTCGACCTCGTCGCTGTTGTCGAGTGGCGACGACGGCACGGACGACAGTGGCGACGACGGCGATGGCGACGATGCGCTCGAGTCATTGACGTCATCTGCTGTGAGCGAGTCAAAGTCGTGGTCGCTCCGCGGACTCGGGAGCGACACGACGGTCTCAAACAGATGCGCGTTGTTGATCTGGTCGTCGTGGCCAAACCACTCGAGCGGTCTAGCGTCGAGGCACAGACAGAGAGAGAAAGACATGGGTGAGTCCGTTGCGAGCGATCGTACGAGAGCTGTGAGGCGATGACAGTAGCAACCACACAAAGACGCACTTCTTGCGTCCAACAGTGTCTTGTCGCGCACTTTCGCCACTTGCGACGCGAGGCGATCGGTCGTCGCTGTCTGCCGCCCCTGCCATGTGCTGTGTGAGTTGCTCCTGGTTCCCAAACGACGACCACCGCCGCGATTGCAAGTTGCTGCGATCAGCTGGTAGCGCGTACGCTCGCGTCATGCGACTCACTGATGGGACATCAGTTGACGAGACGCGTGGACTCGGCTGTTGGCGATGGCGATACGGTAGACCAGTGCCATGTCGTCCAGACGACACAGTGTGGTGCGAGTCGGTCGTGATCTCGATCCGGAACGGCGGTGGGACGCTCTCGTCGACATCCGCAAAGCCATCGGTCTTTGGATCGTGGTTCACTTGATTGAGCGAGTACACGCTGTCGAGGCACCGGCGCGATGGCAAACGCGTCGACGCTGGGTCTTCTGGCGATGCGCTCTGCGTCGTAGGTGACGAGTCGCGTGCAAGCGTCGCTGCGCTGCGCTTTGCCTTCGTCATGTACCGCGACGGTGGGCGCTTGGTCAGCGTCGCATCGATCGGTACGCTCGCAGTCGCACTGTGAACTTTCTTCTCGCGCGATGCGCGGTTGTTGTTGGGGCGGCTCGTGCTCGTGCCGCTTGGCGATGGTGACGCGAGGAAGCCGTTCGTGTCGACCAAGTGCGTCGGGAACGCGTGGCGCTGGCGAGATGGTGGACGATCTGCGTGAGGTGGCAGTGGGACGTTCACTGCCTTCACTGTGCGACTCGCTTTGACTTCGCGACGCACACGTGCGCTCGTGTCGTCGAGCGCCGCGTCGTCTTCGACAGTATGGTTGCTCTCGCGGCGCGGCAGTGCGTTTCGATAGAGCCGTGCGCGCGCTGGCAGCGCTGGTGTTGGCGCTACACGTGCAGGCGTCGCCGCTGCCTGCTCGTACGTCCAGTCGTTGATCCCACTCGGCTCGGACGTCGCTATCTCTGGTCGATCGTAGCAGGACCTATCGTCGTAGTCATTATCAGGCTCGTGGCTGTCGTTGTTGTTGTTGCTACTGGTCGTATCGCTGCTGTAGCGCTCGAGCTGTGCGCGGCACTCGATGTGTGCGCGCGAGAGCAGTCGACTGCGCTCGAGCCGCTGCTTCGACGGTCGTAGCGTAGACGCTGACGACGTCAAGCTCTGTCGAGCGAGCGACACAGCCGCGATCTCCGGAGTGAGTGATGTTTGATCGCGCTTTGGTGTCGATGCGAACCGGCGATGAGGCGTCGCACTACCGCTGCTGGAGCTACCCGACGTTCGCACTAGCGGCTGCATGCGCTGTGACTCGGCGCTTGCAATAACACTCGCGCTCGACTGCTCAAAGCGATACACTGCGGCATCAGACGCTCGTGCGTGGTGGCGATGATGATGGCGTGTCGGCCGCGCGCTACTGCTGCTAACCACATCGTCCCGCTCTGTTCGCGCACTTGCTTGCATCGACAACTCACTTGCTATGAGCGAGTCAGAGCCGCTCGTCAAGTCGAAGTCGTGCTTGCGGCGACTCTTCTTCGTCTTTGCAAGTGGCGTCGCCGAGAGTGCATCGAGTGCAGTGGTACCAGTGTTCATAGCAGCGCTCATGCGTGCGTCCTTGTACACGCGAGACAAGTCGAGATGGTGCGTGCGGGCGGATGTGATGCGTGCACTTGGCCAGCGTCGCAGTCCAAGTCGCAAGCGAGCGAAGTCTGGGAAGTCGTGAGGTCTCTCTCTATTTCCAGGCGCTTACAATGAAACGCACTCGCACTAACCTTGGTCGACGTCGTCACGCTCGTCGTCACGCTCGTGCGTGTGTCGACGACGACGATGACGATGCGTGCATGAGCGACAGGAACGCGACGTAGCACGCGAGAAAGTCTGTGTACGACAGACACGGCGTTGCTGCAGTGCTTGGGAGCTCAGTGAGTGAGATCGCGTCCGTTGCGATCATGCGCGAGAGAAGGCGACGGAGATTCGCGACCGTCAGCGACGTGTCGAGCGCCTCTGACACAGATGTGTTGCTCATGCTGTCTCTGGACTTGAGCTGTTGCTGCTGCTGTCTCGCCTTGGATGGCTGTGCTTTGACTGCAGTCGCGGGTGTTTGGTTGATAGTCCACTCGCTCGAGCTGCGAGCACACGCGAGCAAGTTGGGAGAAGTGGTGCCGTCAGTGACGATTCACATCCACTTGATCAATTGGTGAATGAGGCGTGGAGCGCACCAGAGCTGCGCGAGCGCCTTTACGAGCCCGAGCAAGTTCATGCGCTGCAGCTGGGACGTGTCGTTCGCGTCTGCAAACACTTCGTAGGCGTCTCGAGCGTCGACGACTTTGTCGCCGAGACACTCTATCAGTGCAATGACCTTGTCCATCGACAGCGTCGTGGGCTGGATGGGTACGTTTGGAGGCACTGGTTCAATAGGGGCATGGTGTACATGAGTCACTTGGTAGAGAAGGCGTGAGCGAGAGCCTAGAGTCGCCAGCACCAGCACCTTTGAGGCACTTGGCTTCGCGGACTTGAGCAGATGCTGCGAGCCGTAGCTCATCAGATGCAGCAGCGCCTTTCAGCGACAGCGATCCTGTTTGCAGCACATTTCTCAGTCAGTCAGTGAGCTGTCACCACCAAACAAGAGGACTCGTTCGTGTGCTCAGACGTACCTGGACGTGCTCGGCAGCATCGGATCTGCGCGATCTCGCCAGCCACGACGTGCTTGCGCTGTGTCCTGTCAGGTGACGTCGTGCACCGAGTTCAAGCACGGGCGATGATCAGCAACTACCTGGCAAGCATATCCTCTATCGCATATCGTACCCAAACGTTGCGCAGAGGAACTCTGTGACGACAGGTTCGCAGCTCAACTGGACTTGTGTATGCATCAGCTGCAGCGACGCTCGTGCGTACACGTCGCGGATCTCACACAGCGCGTCCTTCGGTACGCCACGCAGCGCTTGGACAAACTGCATCACCTGCACTGGCTCGATCGCGACGGCCGCGACGATCTCGAGTCGCACGCTCTCCATCCTGACAACGTGTGCGTGTGTCTCGAGTCGCCACTGCGAGTAGCATGCGATGGATGACACACATGAGCACTCGTGTCGTTTCGAGACGCTGTTCATGTGGCGCACACCAATCTCAGTCCTTTGTTTTTTCACTATAGGAAAGCAAACAAGAGAGAGAGAGAGAGAGCGAACGAGGCTTGGAGCAAGAACGAAATGGCAGCGATGGCGGTCGCAGCAGTCGCGCACACGAGCAGCAATGGGCATCTCCACCACGAACTGCACGAAGGTCTTGACCCTTCAGTTGCTGCTTCCTCTGGCGACCACACACACGCAGTGACGTCTGAATCAACGCGTGCGCTGATTGCACGCGGACGGCTCCTGCTCGAGACGTACCAGCGCCAAAAGGCAGGCTCGCCAGAGCACACGATCAGCTCACTGTTCGACGCTTCTGCGGATAAAGAGACACTGCTGCAGCTCCAGCAGCAGCTACTCACCAGTAGCAGTAACAACGATACCGACACCAGCAGCAACAGCGTTGACATCGAACCGATTCAGCCTCGCAACGTGACGACCTGGAGCGCGTTCCTCACGGAGCAGCAGCACAGCGCAGAGCTCCTGAACGCCATCGACAGTCAACTCCAGCGTCTCTACGCCGCTCTTCAATCTAGCGCCTCGACTGAGCGTCTGCTGCCACTCTGTCGCGCGCTCCAGCACACAGTGCAGCAGAAGCGCGCAAGTGACGCCGTGCTGACGCAGTTCACAGCCTCGATCGGTCCGCCTGTCGTGCTCACAGACAGCGCCAGCGAAGCGTCATCGCACGGTTTGACTGCTGCAACAGCGCAGCGCTGGATCACGCAGCCAAGTGTCCAAGCGCTCGTGGCCACCGAGTGCTCTCGGTTCCAGCGCGAACTCGACGACGCGAAGCGCGTGATCCAGGACCTTCAAGCGAACGCCAATGGTCATCTCTCGCATCTCTCGGCTGCTCCTACTGCTCCTACTGCTACTACGACAGCGACAGTCGACAGTGTCCCACGTCCCGACAGTGTCATTGACTTGAGCGCGCTCTGTGAAGACATCTGCGCACCGCCAGACGACGGCGACGAGCATCGGATCCACGACTTTGCGACGCCACTGCCGCCAGGATGGGAGATGCGCGCAACGGAAGCTGGCGCCGTCTTCTTTGTGAATCGCCACACGCACGTGACGACGTGGCACGATCCACGCGACGGTATTGACAGCTACGACGACGACGACAGCAGTCCACATGACCATCACTCAATGTCCACTTCATTGCGGATCAAGATCCCGTCCGAGCGCAAGACTGCTGCGTTTGAGAGCTACGCGAACACGGTGACGTCGTCGCATGGACCACTCGGGCACAGAGGCGACGGCAGTCGCGTCACGAGTGATGACGACCCTGACGTCCAGTACTTTGACGTCGTGTTCAATGAGCGTGGACCGATCGGCATTCACTTTCAAGCGAACGACCCAGACGGTGGCGCGACAGTCCGGCGGCTCTTGCCTGGCACAGCAGCGATTGAGACTGGGATCTTGCGGCCATTCGACCAATTGGTCGCTGTGAACCAGCACCCCGTCGAGACGGCGTCGTTCCGCCACGTCATGATCTTGCTCCAAGGCGGCTTGCGGCCTTTGACACTGTCGTTCAAGCGTGAACTGAGCCACGCACGGCGGCGCGCAGCACACGCGCGTTCAAGCAGCAGCAGCAGTAGCAACCGAGTGGACGCGCCAGCAGTGGATCTCGATGAAGAGGTCGTCCTCGATGCAGCAGGCGATGACGACGATGAAGATCGCGAGGATGGTCGTCGCTTGGATGGGACAGCGTCACGTGGACCGCGGTCGTACATTGAGCGCCGTCGGTCGTCGCGTGAACTGCTCATTCCACTGCGCACGAACCTGGACGACGACAGCTCAGAGCTCCACGACCGGCACCCTCACCATGTTGACGAAGAAGAGACACAGGCAGCAGTCGCACCAGCAGCAGCGTCTCGAGCGCCTCTGCGAGTGGTTTCAGAGGACGAGTCGGTCGCAGACAAGATCATTACGAACCTCTTCTCGCTCTTTTGGACGCCGCCAGAGCCAGCAGCTGCTGGTGACGTCCAGACAGTGTGACGTCAGCTGTCAAGGACTAGCAAAGGCAGTGACGAGTGGTAGACAGCATCCCTAGGGTCCTAGGCGACAGACTCAACACTGTCGAGAGTCTCCAACACTGTGCTGTTCGTTCGATAGTGAACCCAAGCGACAGAGAATGCAAGTATGGCGTCTTACAACGTGCAAAGCAAGCATATATGAGAGAGAGACGCCTTAGTGTAGTGAGAGATAGCGAGAGAGAGTGAGTGAGAGGACAGAGTCTGTGAGGCTCAGGAGAGGTCGTGAGTCTCGACAGTGTTGGTCAGAAGAGATAGAGCGCTGTAATGAGGTTAGCTACAGTACGATCGAATTGACTTGTGTTGAGTATGGAGACGAGAGGAACTGCCACATGTATTAGGAGCATCAGCTGGGCGATCGAGATGGAGGTGACGACGACGACGATGGCGCTTGCGCCAGAGCATGGCAGCGTCAGTGCTCCATCGCCAGCGCAGTCTGCAGCAGCAGTAGATCATGGCAGCGGCAGCGATAGTAGTGAGGACGCGCCTGTTGTCTACGAGCTCCAGCACTCGCCAGCGTCTCAACGACCACAGCAGCAGCAGCAGGAGGAAGAGGACGTCTCGCCTGAAGAGCTCCAGTCGCCAAACGAAAGCTCACTAACTCCTGATGCAGACGCAGCAGAGCAGCTAGCACGCAACGAAGCAGCTGACGCGAATGAGGACGAGCATGTGAGTGAAGAGGATGACGATGCCGTTGTTGTCACGCCAGCAATTGACCCAACGGTCACGTCGGATCGAGCGACTGCGGACACTTCTGCTGCTACTGCTACTGCGGCTACTACAGAGCTACAGAGGCTCCACGCCGCTGCAGCAGCGCTTGTATCAACAGACGCGCAGCGCAAGCGCCTCGACGACGAACTGCAGTGCATCTTGTGCCACGACACGCTCTTCAAGGTCCGTCGCATCTCCTCACGCTCTCTCATTCTCTTGGCCACTCTTCCTCCTTCTACTTCTGCACTATGAGCCAGCACAACACACTCACCTACTCTTATGTGTCTCCTGCTCTTGCACGTGCAGCCAGTGACTGCGACGTGCGGCCACTCGTTCTGGTGCGTGTCCTCTGCCACTCTGCTCCTCTCGGGTCGTGTGCCTATGGGCTGACGCGATGCCTCTCTCTCTGTCTCCAGCCGCGTGTGTCTCTTGGACTCGTGTCTCTCGCGTGCGATCGCCGAAGCGCAGTGTCCGATCTGCCGCGCAGACATCATGCGCCACTTTGGCGAGTCGCCGATGTCCATTGCGTTCAACGTGAACGTGACATTGTGGAACGTCATCCAGGTTCGTCGATCGCCACTCTCACTTGCCTCCTATGCTTGTCTCTCTCTTGGCTCAGTGGCTAACACGCCATCTCACTCTCTCTCATGGCTGTAGCTGCTCGTGCCAGCGACTGAACACCGCGAGAGTCAGCAAGAGGACGACGAGTACGTGCACAAGCTCGACCAGCTGACTGCCAAGTGGCGCATCCACACGCTCCAGACCTCGGCCGACACGTTCCACCGCTCAAACGCCGCCGATGTCGACGACGACGGCGACTCTGTGAATGACGAAGACTATGAAGACGGCGACGAGTGGCGCCTTGATCGCAATGGCGATGGCTGGGACGGCGACGACGTCTATGAGAGCGAGAGTGGCGATAATAATGACCGTTCGTTTGCTACAGACGAAGCGCGGCGGCGCCACCGACGCGGACGGCGACGGCAACGTGCGCTCCGCCGTGAGCGCGTGCGCTTGCAGAACCGGTACCCAGAGCTCAAAGTCGAGCACGCAGTCGACGGCCGCTTGCGCGTTGCGCGGAACGTTGTGCTCGACACGGACGACGCCAACGACGACGGTTTGCAGACGATGCGCGTGAGCTTGGCGCTCGTCGAGTTCCCAAGCATTGTCGAGCGGTACTCGGAGCACCAAGAGTGCAGTCTCGCAGTCCTGAAGATGGAAGAGGACGAAGAGATCGACTCGGGCTTTCCGTTCTTCATGAACGAAAGCGGCGACGACGACGCGCTCGTTGTGAGCACGTTCTACAACCACGTGACGCTCAAAGTCTTTGACGACGGCGTACGTCTTTGCGCATCGGTGGGACGCTTAGGACACATGGGTCACTCACGCCTTGTGCTGCTTGTGTCCTGTCTGTCTGGCTGTCTAGGGCAACAACGTCCTTGAGCGCACGCGAGCTGCGCGACAAGGCATTGTCGACTTCCCAGAGCTGCGGCTCGATGTCCCTGCCGGTGCGTCCGATGGACTAGAGTGCTAGAACGGCTGAGAGAATGGCGGTGATCCTCACACGGAGAGGCATGTGGTGCACTTGGTTCTGTAGGCAACTACACGTTCCACTTCTCGGACGATCTCTACGGCATGTACCTCACTGTGAAGACGACGCTGAGTGAGCTGACGGACGTCTCGGACGCACCGCTGCAAGACCGCGGCTACGCGAGCTACGTCGCCGATGAAGCGACCGACACGAGTCGCCAGCGCAGCCGTCAGCGCCAGCGCGAGTGGACTGCGAGTGACGAAGAAGACGCACTGCTCGCAGACGACGACGACGCAGGACACGACTCGGACGACTCATTTATTGTGAACGACGACGAAGACGCGCATGGCGTGACGGGTACGTTCTCTGGTGATGAAGGCGGTGACGATGGCGATAGAGAGGACGAAGAAGCGGGAGCGTGGAGCATCCACAGCGATGACGAAGACGCTGACGAAGCCGCCGCGGCACAGCACATTGCGCGCCGCAATCGCCATCGATCGCGTCGACCAGGTGTGTGGGACGACGACGATGATGACGAAGAAGAAGGTGAAGGTGAGGACAATGGCACTGAGCCGCCAGTCCACGACATGACTGGGTCTGAAGACTCGGGCAGTGACGATGGAGCAGTTGATGGGCGTCGTCATCGTCATGTCGTTGAGCTCGTGAGTCAAGAGACCGACGCCCAGGACCACGCAGTGGACGACGACGAGAAGGAGGACGATACACAGACGCGGAGGCGGCCAACTGATTTGCGTCGCGTTGTCCTCGACAGTGACGGCGACGATGACGACGACGATGTGAATGCCGATGATGCACCAGCGCCATTGTTCGCAGACAGCGATGTCGTTCCAGGACGTACACCGCCGCAGCACTCGGACAGTGAAGAGGTCCAGCGACCGCAGACAAAGCGACGGACGCGAACAGTTGTACTGAGTGAAGATGATGACGATGACGATGGTGACGAAGACGACGCCATCGCGGCGACTCGGTTCACGCCACACAAGCGACAGAAGACGTCGGCTCGGATCGATGACGGTGATGACGACGACGACGATGTTGGCGATCGCTATGATGACAGTGTAGAAGACGATGCGCCATCGTTCACAGCCCCGCATCAGTGGTTTGACGATGGCCACAATGAGCGCCATAGCGACGACAGAGAGGACGATAGAGACGACGACGACGCAGCGTCTGACGACGAGACACGTCGTTTGGATCCGTATGACGACGGTCGCAATGATGTCGATGAAGACGACAGCTGGCAGCAGGAGCAAGACCACCAATTTGAAGAAGAGCACTATGGCGAGGCAGGCTACGGCGATGACCATGACGACGATGGCGGTGGTGGGTGGTACTGAGCAAGCGCACTCATGCACAAGTCGTTCAGTAGCTAGCGAGTCGAGACACAACAGACCTAGTAGAATGAAAGATGTGTGGTCTGTTCAGGCATTGCTAGTGTACGTATGTATGCATACCTAGTGCCTAGAAGAGAGACAGCAGACTCACCGTTGCTTGCCAATGTTGGACGACCATAACCGTGCGTTCTCAAAGCCGTTCTGAGCCAAGTGGACGTCCTCGAACGTCGCTCGGAGCTCTGCGCGCGTCGTCATCACGAACGGACCGTACTGCACAACAGGTTCGTTCAATGGCTGTCCCGAGATGATGATCACTTCGAGGCTCTCAAACTCATCGGCGTCAAGCTGCACACCGTCGCCGTCTTGCTCCATCACGATCGCCTCGTGCGCGCGGATCTCGTGTCCCGAACACATGCCGCTGCCGCCGAGCATGTACACGAATGTGTTGTGTCCTTGCGGGACGTTGTACTGGAGACTCGCGCCTTGCTGCAAGATGAAGTGGATGTACGTGACTGGCGCCTCGGTCTCGATCGGACCTTTCGTGCCAAAGACCTCGCCGGCGAACACGATCGCCTCGACGTCCTTCTTGTCGTTGAACACGTGCGGCACGCTCTCACGCTTG